>JANRGW010025909.1:0-20904 GCA_024733675.1 Psilopsiagon aymara
TGAAGTGTCATGGGCCCACTGGGCCAAAAATAATTCACCCTTATGTTGCCAATCTAAGTCCATCTGAGCCACTTCAAAGAGAGGAACCAAACAGGTGGTGTTTTCTGTATGTATTTTCTACATTTGATTTACCTGGTCTGCTCAGAAGGTCAGAATGATAGAAGAAAACGATCCTGACGATCCCAGAGCATAGGGAGGGTAATGATATTGTGCATTTGAAAATACAAGAAAAGATACCTTAAAAAATTTGCATACAAATAAATTGAAAGGGGAGTATTTTCTAAAAATTTACCTGAAAGATATGTGTGCTAACATCAAGAACCATCTTAACGTACAGATGACATAAGGAATGAATAATATTGTTTTAGCAAATTCCAGATGGTGGTTTGTTTCATTGGTCAGTAATATTTTCTAAGCTGTTTTTCTCTAAAGTGCCCAGTACTGAACACATGTCCATATTCCTGCACAGAGCAATAGAGAATGTTTGGCCAACTGGACTGCATGATTGGCAGAACATTCAGACATTTCTTTTTGGAAAACAAATGTCACTTAATGGAATGGAACTTCCAGCAGACTATTCCACTACCACTGCTGAAGGGGAAAGATTGTCTAAGTTTTCCTTTATTTAAAAGTAGAGCACAATATACTAAAACATGGGCATGTGAATATAGGTTTCTGATTTCTAATACGTTATCTCATTGTCAGATTATAGGAAAAACCTTAATTGAATAGTTTCTGTGGGTCTGTAGACTTCTCCAGTTTGTTCCTATGACATCATTATGGCATTACAGTAATTAATTTTATATCAACTCTTTCTAGTCAACACTATAAATATTATTATTATTTTCCCACATGTAGATTGAAAAAAACTTTTACAAAAGTTGATAAGGAAAATTGCCTTCATTTTATAAGAGGCAACTTTGAAGCCCTGTGTTTAATTCATTTAGTTAGTCTAATCTGAACTAAATTCTTCCCTCCATTTTGTACCAGATGTTGCAAAAAGTGATAGAAACAGCGGAAGAAAGAGCATGCATGCATGACATAAAACAGAAGTATGTTCTACTTCTGTCAATACTATGAAGCATAATAATGTCTTAAAGCAAATACTGTTATCAGGTCAAGATGCGAAAAGGAAGTGACTGATCCAGTTCTAACTAAAATCCTGACATTTTCCAGGAAATTGTTCATAGCTGACAAGATAATTTTTGCTAAGTGATAATCTGGAACTTTTTAGTCCTGGTCTTCTCTTATTGGGGCACAAGAAATGGTGAGAAGAGAGGAGAGGGGATGGGAGGGGAGGGAGCGCCGGCAGGAGATCCTTAGCGGCAGGCGGCGGGCTCCGGGGCCCGCAGCGGGTAGCGGCGCCGCGCTGCTCACCTGTGGGCCACCTCGGCAAACTGCGCCCGCTGGAAATCGGCCGCCAGGCGCCGAATCTCCTCCCAGGCGGCCGCCATCGCCGCCTCGACACTACACGTCAGACCCCGCCGGCCGCGCTACGGGCAGCCAGCGCGGTCAAAACGCGTCTCCGCGGCAGCCTCCCGCAGCGACACCTATGGGCCGGGAGCCGCCCCGGGGCTCGCTGCGGCTACAAGCGACGAGAGAAAAGCGCACGTCAAAAAATCAAAATACCAAAAAGCAGTTTCCCCAGGCGTGCCTGACTCCCGCAGCGGGGCCCGGTGAATGTAGCCCCGAAAGCAGGGAAACCGTGTTTTCAGTGGGGCCCTCAGCGGTGCCATCACGGCTGACAGGGGTGCGGGAGCTGACGGCTGACTGGCGTGCTTCAGCCGGTGTGCTGCGTGCTCTTGCCAGCCGGCTTCTCTGGCGCCCTGTCAGGGGGCTGAAGCTTGGTCTGCAATGTAACCTGAGCGTGTTGGTGGGTATATGAACGGCATATACCAGTGTTACTGAAAACTGAAGTGAAATTTAGTCTGGAGGTAGGGTATGAGGTAAATAGCGTCACCATTTAATGGCACCGCTATTGCACAGTGAAGGGTGAGCTTGTTACCCGGCCATGGAGATAAGATTTCGTAAAGAACTATTTGTGTGAAAGCTTGAAAATCTTAAGTTTAGAATTGCACACAGTAAGGAAAAACAATGTTTCCTTACTAAGCTAACAGATCTTGAGGAAAGGTAGAACACTGATACCTGGATCAGAAGTAAGAGTAACAACAAACTTCAGAGTGATTAGGAAGAAACCCATGGTCAAAAATACAGAAATATTAAAAATAAATATAACCCCCCCCAAGCAAACAAATAAAAAAACCCACAAAGTAAACTGGGTTTGACAGCATGAAGTACTTTCAGCAGTATATAGTAAATTCATAGAAAGAATGAATAATACAAAATAGAGAAGAGCAAAGTTCCTGAGAGGTGTGGCTTATTAGAAAACTTTTCACTTGGAATAAAAAAATAATTAGAAGAATTTTGATATACATATTTTCTTTTCACTCGGAAAGAGCAGTGCCATACGTTCATCCTGAATTGATCCAATATAACGGGAATAAAGCATAAAGGTGTGATTATTTGGTAGACTAGACTATGTGCAGACTGGTTTTGATATGGGATATTTTGTTGAGATACCTGCAAAGACAAGAATTAGCAGTGCAGCCACTGTAATGATGAAAAAGCAGAAATAATGTAAAAGTAGAAATGAGAAAATATTTATTCAACAGCGTGTCCAAAAATAGTTTGTATACTGGATAAATGGAATATAAATTAGAATTTTATAAATGGTTCTTTCATTCTGCTTGTCTCATGATATTATCTTCATCATTTGCTGGTCATTTTTTCCTACCAAACTGCTGAACTTGTGAATTTAATAGATGTAGCTATCTGTTTTTACTCATTAATGGGCTTAATTTAATTTTAGGAATCAAAAAGGTTACCTCATGTCTCACTGGTTTTCATTGTGCTGGTATACAAAATCTAAGCCGCATCACAAATTTTGATATGGTGATTCAGAGGCATTACTCAGATGAAGGAGCAGGTGCCTAGTAAGCTCTTGCTTTATCAGAGAGCCAGCAAGTTAAAGCACAAGGTTTATAAAATGGCAAGTGGAAGTTGAATGGACATTAGAAGTAAGAAGTTTTCACCCTGACTGTGTGTGCCACGGGTAGCATTGGCTTTTTTCATTTTCACAGTCCCCATTCATGAACAGTAATAATACTCATAATAAATGAATATTCAATAAATAACATAATGTTTTGCTTTTCAACATACTCTTTTCCTGTCCTGTTGCACAGTGACTGTGCTGTATGCTAATAGGAGGGTACTTAGTTCAACCTCAAGCAGCCTTTCTACATAATTGATTTCATTATGAAACACCATACTTTCAATTGACTAGTGTGATTACTTACCTAAATCTAGATAGGAGAACTTTTGTATTCATTTGGTTCTGCCTTTGCAGTGAATATTTTTATCAATAATAAAGCATTCCTCAAGTAAAAACTTATAGATGTGCAGGGCATGAAACAGCACATGCATGTGGAAAATCTCACAGGTGACACTGAATGATAAATGCATCAGTAGCTTCCTTGTTCATATGCTATGTGCATGTGTTTCAGATGTGTATTCAGAAAATTATGTTCATATAGATGCTGGGGATTTTTTTACTGTTGTAAGAAACCCTTTCCTTTTGTTAGGATATGTAGAGAGCTAATGAAATTTTCTCAGCTTCAAAATACTAAGTCCAGTTTATATGTTTATTTGGCAAGGTTATTTTCTGTATTTGGATTAGAAGACTAAATGTACTGAAGTATTTAAATGAGCAAATTTCTACACTGTTTTTGACAAAATACCCTTTGTTCTTTTTTGAGGAATAGTTAAACATAATGTACAGAATTTAGAGTAACTATTTGTTTCACCTGATCTGAAAACATAATACAGAATATTTAGGGAAAGTGGAACACATTTCTGCGGGTTTTCAGCCATATGCCCAGTTTTAAAATTCAAATGTAATGTTGTGTTTATATAACAAATTTATAAGAATAAAAGCCAGTGCAAATCTGCATATTTTGCCATTCAACTGAATATTTTGATTAATGTTAAATAGAAGACCCATTTGTCAGTAATAGCGTAGTATTTCATAGTGAGATACTGCAAACATCAAGTATATTTTACTCTGATATACTGGGCTGTCATGTAACAGAGCACTGAAGACATAGATAATGTTTTTATTCATAGTAAACTAAAAGCACTTGTAAAATGTTGCAAACAATATAAAATATATGCTGTTGAATAAATGAAAATGCATTTATGGCATCAAAGGTGACAGAGAAACTTTTAAGGGGTCAGTCAACAGAAATTCTCAAAATTCAATTGCTCAAGTAGCAATTAAGGCCAGACAAATAAAAGCACTTTATTTAAAGATAAAAGGGGAGTACATGTGAATTTTAACTATAATTTCAAATTCAGCATTAAGAAACATGCAAATAAAAAGAAACCCAGATATTTTTATCCCCAGAATACTTTTTTCACAGTGACATATTTTCAAATCGCTTTTTGTGATGCTTCCTCTGTATGAGGCTCATGTTGCAGATGAGGTGTCACAGATCACATCCTAAAGCAGCAGTGATCTGAGGCTTTGCATTTTCTTGACAGGCAGTGAAGCATCAGAAGAGGTGCCAGTTCAGGGCACAATGTGGGTTCAAGTATAAGGTGATGGAAGTCCATTGCCATCAGATGGAAGAGTTCTTCATACAAGTATAGCATTCTGAATTTCACAAGTGGGAAGCAGAATTTTAATGGGAATAAAGGAGACAGGATTCAAGCCTGCCTGCCTCTCTGTCACCTCTTGACCTCTTAAATTGCCACTTTGAACCATGTAGTTTCTATCACTTTACAAGGGATCTGGCTTCCAAATGCAGTTTCTCTTTCTCTCCCATCCTCCTTGGGCTGCTTTCAGCCCTGAATGAGAATAGGGCTTTGGGTCAATGGCTTGCCTTTTGTCATATGACAGGTGACCACATTATGTACAGATAATAATTGGGTTGT
Source organism: Psilopsiagon aymara (assembly GCA_024733675.1). Taxonomy (NCBI): domain Eukaryota; kingdom Metazoa; phylum Chordata; class Aves; order Psittaciformes; family Psittacidae; genus Psilopsiagon; species Psilopsiagon aymara. The sequence goes on from JANRGW010025909.1 coordinate 4,993, forward strand.
TCCCTCACACTCTCTTCTATCTGGAAAGTTATCTAGATGATTAGAAATCATCTAATTTCCAGGCTGAATTAATTAATGAGCATTAGTGTTTGTGTCACAGTAGTGCTTTAGTTGAATTACTCAATCACGGAATCAATGTGGCCTAAAAATGTGAAATAGTTTTGAAAAGGATAAGTATGATGCAAGGATGCTTGGGTAAAAAACTGATATATAGGGAAAAGCTAGAATTATGTTAGCAACAAAATTGGCACAAAACCACAGAACAATGAGTTTCTGGGTGCAAGTTATAAGGCAAACAGCGGAACTAGTTTCAGTTGGAATTTTCCAATGGAGAATTATGAGACTTGATTGTCTAAAATATCCACGGTCTGGATCACTGTGGGAAATTGCTCTCTTATTAGTGGTCTTACATGCAGTTATGTTGTAGGAAAAATGAATCAGAAATGTTTCAGGGCTCATATGATTCAGAGACGTGATCATTTTGTAAATGTGAATAAAGGAAAATGAAGGTGATCAACACATTTCAAGATCTGATCTAACGTGATTATTTGAAATATATTTTGACTCTGAATTCCCTATTAAATTAATCCAATTATATTAATAAGGTATTCATGCTGTATTTAAATCAGGTTCTCTGAGTTGAGACACAGTCAAAAAGCTTGATAATATCTGTGGATGAATGTGCTCTGACCCTCTTGAACTGAAAGGAACTAAACTCAATGTTAGAACAACTGTATCTTATGTTGCAATTGGCACAGGCTGGAAGCTTGCAGTGGTCAATCGTCACATCTCAGCTGATGTGTGGTAACATGCCAAGTTGCAGTAGCCTAAATGCTTCTGATTGTGTTTCTGCACACCATTTGTTAATCCATTTCCTGACTGCTCTTACCAAAATTTATTTATATTTGTAGGTTAAATAAACAATCCTTCACTTTGGCTTTTCTTCTGTGAACTGAACAATACAATTATTTGAAAAGTTAATTTTAACATCTTTCTAGAAAATTAATTAAATGAACTCAAAGTAGTAAAAGTGTTTGCGGAAAGAGCATTCAAATGGTTAATGTGAATTTTGTATGGCTTTTATTTTTTTCTGTTTCAACTTAGGTCTTCCCCAAGCCGCTGAAATTGTAGGCATGTTCAAGCAGAACAACTGTTTTCTATTTTTGTTCAACATGTTAATCCATTCCATTCTGTGTCATTTTGTTAGAGGGCGCCTTCATGTTGCACACACTGCAAATAGCACAGATGTGCTAGGATAAAAAAACTTGACTATATTTCAGATGGGTCTTTATGAAATGCCATTGCATGCTGAGAAGCAAATTCATGCTTCTAGAAACAAACACAGCAAAAAGGAAATAAAAAGAAATCCAAATTATCTTCTGCAAAATTTACATCTGAAAATACTAGATTTTAAAAAATAAACACTTTCCAAGGTACTCAAATGATAGCTATGGAAAATAAAGAGTCAAATATTTAGGTAGGAAAAATGGTCCTTAAATTTTGGTCTTCTGCACAATATAATTGTTGTCAGACTGCTTTCTTTACTGTAAGGATGGTGAGGCACTGGAATGAGTTGCCCAGGAAAGTTGTGAATGCTCCATCGCTGGTGGTGTTCAAGGTCGAGTTGGACATAGCCTTCGGTGGCATGGTTCAGTGTGAGATGTCCCTGCCCATGGCAGGGGGGTTGGAACTAGATGGTCTTAAGGTCCTTTCCAACCCTAACTATTCTATGATTCTATGTTTCCCAAGATGGCCCCAAAACGTTTCTATAAGAAATCAAATTTTCAGTTCCTGTCTGGTCTCAGTGACAAAACGACTGGAGGGGGTGGTCAACTTTTCAACAGAAAGGATAGCATCAGTTAACTTAACATGAGAAGTTAGCAGCTTATCAGTCTGAGGTATTCATGAGCCAGTTTCCTGGCTTTTTCCATAATACCTCTGTGCTCTTGTTACATGCTTATTCCCTCTCTCATGGCACATGCAGTGTAAGTACTTTTGGCACTTACTGTATAAGAACACTGGAGTATTACCTTGTCTTACCTTGTATATGAAGAATTCCAAACATGATAATACTAAAATGAATAATACATTTAAAACAATAAAACTACAAATAAATTGTGTACTTTAAATGTAGAGTTTGTGCTTTCTTTAGTTTTTTTAGCTAGTGCAGCCTTGTCAACAACTCCTCTCCTTGGAAATTTATGTTTGCTCATTTTGCAGTGTCTAAGACAGGATATATAAAGAGTCCATTGGCAGAATTTTGCAAAATTATGTTTTTTTACTGAAGGCTCATATGTATTGTATAGCACTATATAATGTCTTCAGATACTATTAATTATTGACTGTGCTTGATTCTGAAAAACCTGCACCCAGAGCCTGCCTGCCATTATGGGATTTGTTTTTCTAGGTGTTTCTGGGCATATATTCCCAGTGAAAATGCCTATGCAGATGTCTGATAACAGAGTTCAGATACTAGGTGTTTTATACAATCATCATCCTACTTATAATCTTGGAAGTTGTCTAAATTTAAACTCTGAGTTTTGTGGTCAGTGAAATGAATCAAGGGTCTGCAGGGAGAGATTCATCTTGTCTACATCACCAGATTTAAGATGAGACGAATTAACCTCTGGAGGTACCTCATTCATTCCCTTCATACATATGGGGCTTAAAGTTACTCTTTTTAAAGTAGTCAACTAACTTTCAGGTGGCTGAAGTTGATGATATTAATCTTCCCTGTCGTAATTGGAATGCTCACAGCTGAGAATATGCTAACAAGCTCTTGGGCTTTTCATCAAAGCTGCACTGACACTGCTCAGATTTAGCTTGCAGATGGTAGATGATTCTAGTGGTGTTATGGTATTTCCTCCAAAGCAGTATCACAGGAAATTATTAAAGTTTGGCCATTATTCAGCTATGAGAATCCAAAACAAAGCTGCTTAGAACAGCTTAAATGTATTCTGGAAAGAAAATTGCATTTGATTATTCAGCACTCACTGAGACTATCACACCAGGTAAAATTGAGAAGTGTCTCTTTAATTTGTAACCAATATCTCTTTTCCTTTGAAATTCGCTATTATTTTACTTTAGTTTGCTGTGATGTCAGCATGGGCAGGAGTGTGTTAGTAATGCTGTTCATGAGCACATTTAGCTGTGGCTGGGAGGCATGTGAGGGACACATTTAGTTTTATCAGAAAGAACCTGCTGAGGGAAGATTTCACATGATAGGAGATGACTGTGCGTCCTTTCTGTTTGCCTTTTAACTGGCATTTCAGGATTGCAGTGGCCTGGAGTGCTGCAAACAGGAGCGACAAACACAGACTCAGCAGCTAACTTTCTTGGCAATTAGGCAAGCAATAGTGGTCCCTAATGTTAAGCAAAACCAGAGCTTAGCCCCAAAATGATGAACTTTAGTTTTCTGTCTATGTTTTTGTTGTGCAATGGGGCTTTGAGTTTCTGCAGTGGGCTTTGAGATGTGTAGTTTACATGACAAGAATGTAGGAAGCTGAGGCAATAATCTTTGAGAGGACTGGAAAGCATAGTGCACAGAAATGAAAGGCATGGTTTAGAACCATCCAAATGATAGTAGGTTGGATAGTTTATAAATAAGTTCCACTATTTTACTCCTGGATTTTGCACAGAAGAAAGGTATAACTTAAATGCCAAAGAATATGAGTAGCTGAAGCTCAACACTGATAATACAGCTTTTCATTGCCAAACTTTTCAGAAACGCTAACATCTGTATTATGGAAAATGAATTTGCAATAGGGAAGAATGCTTAAATTAGAGGCAAGTTCATGCCATTTATAAATTTATAACGATTCTGAAATCCAAAGAATTATTCACTTAAAAGTGTTTGCTCTTCTGCATGAAGTAACATCTGCAAATTAGAGCCAAGCTTGGATTCTCACATTCAGTGAATCTAAATTGCTTTGTTTATTTACATAAAATGAAAGATCCCCAAGGTAGTAAACATGTTTCCTTCCAGGCTGTTGTTTGCTGTTTTTACTTTTCTTATGTTTTCCATAATCAACCAGTTGCCTTAGAATGACTTCTGAGGTGACTGGTATGACTGCCAAATCAAACGGGTTGATATTGTATAAGAGGAACAGAAAGGGAATTCTGAGACCACAGATGTTGAGCAAAATCATACATTAATATGATGGAAAGATTTGCATCCCCAGAGAACAGATGAAAATTTTTTTAAGTGTTTTAAAATGCAAAATCTGTCACAGACATTCCTTTCTATCAAAAGACAGAATTTGCAGTTTCTGCAGAGGTATATTTTGTCCATGCTTCCCAGCAGGAGTGAATTGATCCAGGTCACGCAGTCTACAGTTACCCAAGATGTATGAGATGCTCCACATGTAAGTGCTGTTTGCTTCCTGCACTGTCAGCAGTAGTAAAGCTGTGAGTGTTGAACATGCACAGCTGGCCTGGAGCAGAAAGCGGGTCATCTTTTTTAATATATTTCAGTTCTTGACAGAGTGCTTATCAGGAATATAATGCTGATCATCTCAGCTCCCCTTATGGCAAGGCCAAAAGGCACTAACATTGTTCTACGGTTCTCCATTTCACCTTAAGCATAGTCTAACAGGTGTAGACTTAGTGGGGACCTAATGGCTCTGTAAACTCAAAGTAGGATTTGCCTCTGATTTTTTAGCCATGTGGGCAGTGAAGCCCTTTCCTTGATGGTGGGGAGCAGAAGTAGTATATGTCTGTGAAATGTCCTCGTATAACATATTATCTTTCTGAAGAAAACATGGCTATGTTTTCTTTTGTATGCCTGCAGTCTCACTGAAATTGCTTTCCAATCCCATGAAAAATGCTCCCTGCCTCTGCCTGTTAGCTGAAAGTCAGACATCTTTCAGCTTCGTTGAATCATGAGTAAGTTCCAAAGGCTAACTGCTGAAAACCCCCTGCCATGCATCCAGGCAAACACACCACAGTGGCCATTGGCTTAGCAGATTTCAACTGCCGGTGAAAAGGCTGAGAACAGCAATCGCTTTTAACCATGCAGGAATTATAGATCAAAACCATTATCTACAGCAGCACTAAAAAATGATGTGCTGAAAAATATGGTCTGTCTGAGTTTTTAAAGAACATTATGCTGCCACATGGAATGCAGCAACACTGGCATTGCTCAGTGGAAGCAGATGAGTTACTGGGGACACAGACTGGTACTCTCTTAAATGATCCTGTACAATGAAGGAAAATTACTATTTCTTCCAGTACACAATCTTAGAAATACTATCTGTTTTTCTCTAAACAAACAAACAAAATCACCCAATCTCCCCAAAGACAACCCCCACAAACCCCTCATTTAACACTTGAATGTACTCCAATTTAAAGCAGTAAAGCCTGTCTGCATGTTGTGAAAAGAATTTACCACTGCTCACATCTGCTGGAATTTAATTCTCCCAGGCAGCTACCTTTTGGATTTTACACGTTAAACCTATCACTGTGTAAATTCCATCATATTTGTGCTTCCCTGTTTCTTAGTTTTGACTCTGGAAAAAAGGATTGAATATGGAGATCTTTTACAAACACTATGCAAGAGCATCTGTTATAAATAGTATTGCAATATAAGTTGAAAGGATAGGAACTATGAGTTTGGGATGCTGATGAAAAGATGAAGAGGAAGGGGAGTGTATGAGCTGTCTCTTTCAAAGCACTTCCATTTGCTCCACTGCCTTTCGTCTTTCCCTGATGGTGTGTCAGTGCTAAGTCAGACGGCCTAGCTTAAATTGAATAGAAGGCCATTTAAGGCATTCTTTGTCTGCTGGTTGCTTGAGTTGCTCTGAACTTGTTGGCCACACTACATAGCAAACACTCAGGCTTGCTTCTGATCTGTGAGTCTTTGATGTCCTTCTCCTGGAGGGTTTCCATGATTGGCCAGTAGGATGAGAGAGGCCTAGCGGTGAGTTAGGAAGTTGGACAGAATGGAGAATCTGCAGGTCAGGTTTCAGTTTCAGACATAAGGGAAATACCCTCTGAAGGAAATGCCTTCAGTGATATTATCTGGTCTAATCACAGAATCATAGAATAGTTAGGGTTGGAAAGGACCTTAAGATCATCTAGTTCCAGCCCCTCTGCCATGGGCAGGGACAACTTAATATTTAACTAAAACTTGTTTTGCTTATGGCCTGTGACTCTCATATCTAAAGTACATTATGTGCTTTGTGATCCTCGAAAACAGCATACAGGTGGAATCACACTTATATCTTTTAAAATATTTTCCCCTATAGCTGATTTTCAGGATAAGTTGATCTCATGTGACTGCAACTCATTAGCATTCGTCCTCCCATTCTTTCATTTGCTGAAGTAGTCGGAAATGTCTCTGGGATATAGTTAGTTCCTTCCTGTTACAGTTAATGATAATTCTTCATGTGAATATTCTGTGAGGCTTTGGAAATGTTTCCTGTGTATCTCACTTTCTCTTGTCCTTCTTTCCGTTTCTTTATCCATACTCTATAAACTTTTTCTCTAAAGTTTTTCTGTACATTTCAAGGAATGAAATGTACACTCAGACTAGGGACTCCAGCAAATAAATGATAAGCAAGAGACTAGTGATCAGTCCAGGCTAAGCAACTACTTATTCTTATGCTGTTCTTGTAGAATAGGGGTTTGATTTTAGTAGTCTGCTCTATTCCATGGTTTGCTAATAGCTATCCAGAACAGTGGTGCAAAGAGGCACCAGACCTTACCCTACTCTACAGGAAATAAATAAAATAGTGATGGACATACTGTAATTAGTGAACAGAAATATGTGAATGGAATGAATGGGCAGAATTTGTCATATTTCCTTTTAAATTCATCTGATCTGGAAAACTGTTTGCTTTCCTTTGCAGAAGAGAAAGCTGGCCTGAATAATATGGCAGACGCAATAAAATTGCCAATCCATTGCCCCATTTGGCAAAAATATAACTCATACATTGCCCGAGAGTCATTTCCATGCTGTTTATGCCGGTGTATTGGCAGTGTATGCAAATGAAGTTTTCCAGTACAGTGCAAACTGATGCAGACTGATTCTGTAGGCTGGAGTACCATCTGCAATACATCCACTGATTTTGCCATGAACAGGCCAGATTTCTCTATGATAATAAATATCACAATGATAGATGAGGAAAAAAACTCGTGCATTAATCATTGCCCAGTCAAACTTCTTTTTAATCAGTTTGTCTCCTCTTCATTCTCTGGAGTGCATATTATGTGGAATAAAGAGTCTGCCGAAGTAGGACTCTTTGACATGTCCTTTAAAGTTCCTTGTGGGCATTTATAGACTTTAAGCAGATTATACAGCTAGCTGCTCGCCAGCAAGTAGTGAGGAGAAGAGTGCTTCAGATAAGTGACATAACTGAGCAGATGCATCTGTTGCATTTCAGGGTTTATATACCACTCAAAGTGGGATGTGTGTCTCTGAAATGGCAGTGGCACTATCGGTTTTTATCAGGAGTTAATTATATATATACATTTTTATATATCAGCCTGTATGATTTATTACATTTAGTACTCTTTAGGTGTTTAATTTTTTAAGAGATTGGGAGGAATAGAGTCAGATAAAGGAATAGCTGCTATTTCTGACATCCCATCTTCACCCAGTTCCCACAAGAAAAGTATCAGGTGAATTGTTGACACTTTACTAACACAAACACTTACCCTCCTTGTCTCATTCCTTGCAACCACTGGAGAATATTGTATGGACTGAATGGATTTCCTGAGAGCAGGCCTGCAAAGCATTTGTTGGAAACTTACTTTGCCTGTCACAAGTGGTTGTTATTTGTATCAGTAACAGTTATTTACAAAGCCCCTAGAAGGAAACAGGCAGAAAAAGCTGCTTTACCTTGTCCACACCTCCATTCAGAATTCCTATTTTTTTCACAGGAGGGATCAGGACACTTAACCCACAGTTGATGGATATTTTTTACCAAAGGACCAGCATCTTATTCAGAAAAAGCTGCATACCTACTTTGATCACTGTCTTAAGTTACTGCTCTCTGAATACACAAAACTACTCAAAACCAAGGCACAGATCCAAGCAAAGTCCAGCACTGTTAACACTCTTTCTAGCGTTGTTTGGTTGAAAGAAAATTTAGCTGCATATTTGCAGGTTGTACTTCGGCACATGTCTCCGTGGCAGTAGTCTGTCTCTACTACAGGCAACAGAAGTTTGAGTCCACTCAGTACAAGAGAGCTAACCACTGTGCTGTAAACCCTCAATTTTACACTAAGGGACCAAACCCGTCCAAGCTCTAGGGCTTCCCGGAGAAGAGAGAATCCTTGTGTGCATGGTCTTGTGAAATTACTCTTTTAGATGTAGTCTGACAGAGTAGGTGTAAGTGAGGCTTAATGACCTTTTGAGCAAGAAGTGCTGGGAGCTGGCTCATCTTCAGCTACCACCAGCTGTGAAGATTGTGGGGCTCAGTGAACAGACACTGTCTTCTCAAACCTGTTCTCCATCATGCAGTGTAGACACAAGCCAAGTTAAGGTAGTGGTAGCTAATTCAGTCAGGAAGCATACTAACAGCATGGAAACAACCAGTTTAGGCCTCCTGGCTTAGCAATCAAATGTGGTAAAGATCTATTCACTGTCATTCAGTAGCAGGCAGAAGAGTTGCAGATCAGACTATTTCTGGGAGTACAGCCACATTCAGAGCTCAGTGGAACTAGGAACCACTTTGACAACAGGCCAGGAAAGGGAAAGGAAAGAATAATAAGGCTAAGTTGGAAAAAAACACTGCATGAATGTGAAGAAGCAGTAACAATGTTGTAGAGGGTAGAAAGAAATGGGAGACTTTTCCGTCATATTCTATTTCTTGCCCCAATTCAGCGTATTATAACATGCATGACAAACTATTACCTTGCAATGAGTGTTGGTAATTGAAATCTGTAATCCCATTACAAATGCATCCGGACACATTTAATCAGACCATATCCTGTTGTGCAAATTGAGATCTGAGTTCATAACTCATTTCTAAACAAATTACACACAGTGTGACAGCCCAAGCACTGAATTAGGCATCTTGTAGCAAATGCTGCCAGCTCCCTCAGGTTAGCTGAGAAACTGGGTTGCTGCTGCTTGCAATTTCTAAAGCATAGCAGGATAGCTCATTTTCCAGACTGCCTTGGATTTCCAGTCAGGCTACCTCATGGGGATATTTTGTCTTCCACAGTATTCTACTGGTGGAGAGAGAAGCTTAAATATGCTTTCTTTAATTCTTTCTTGAAAACTGTCAGGCTTTATCATTAAAACTGAAGGCAAGGCTGCTAAGCTAAAAGATCTCCTAGTCTGCTGACCATTATTTTGCAGACCTGAAAACTGAACTGGAAACAAATATGTTTTTAATGTATTCTGATACATGTACAGAATAACTTCTCCCGCTTGCTTTCCTATGCTAAGTTCCACCATTTCACCTTTTGGTATAATATCTGCTTTTGTCCATTACAGATTTTGTAAGGAAGACATTATAAAATTCAAGATTAAGATTACCTGCAGCTCTTTCACCTTTTCCTGCCACATACTCACCTGAAACCCACACCTTCACCTTCCTGTGCTTTTTAAAATGGCCACACAAATACAGTCATTTTTCTTGAAAGCTATTCTGTTTTCATAATGTCATAATGTTGGACTCTAGGTGGCAGCATCTGTGAGTGAATATTAGATGTTTGTGCTAAACTAGTGATTTGAAGCATGTCTCAATTGATAGCCATTGTATACAAGTCTTCCTTAAAAGCACTTATTCTTTGCTCTTCTTACTCTTTGTTTTCATCCTATAAAACCTAGTAATGTAGTTAACGTACAAATGTTGGAAGAGTTCTTGGAAGAGTTCTTAGTGGCATGTTAACAGATCTTTCATGACAGTTCAGAGCATCCTCTTTTACTTGGACCACAGATGACAGAGAGCAGCACAAGACAGTAAGCCATCCTAGTCTGAAACAGAGTGGACAATGCTTGGATAGAAATGTGTACTTTTACTGCTGTCACAGAAAATAAAGTGCATCTCTGTGCTTTGGCTCTTTAGCAGATGTTTATGCCTTATCAGGATTATAAAAGGCTGGGGGCATATAGAACCATAGAATAGTTTGGGTTGGAAGGGAGCCTTAAGGATCATCTAGTCCAACTTCTTGCAATGAGCAAGGGCATCTTCAAAGATCAGATTGCCCAGAGATCACATCTAGCCTGGCCTTGGATGTCTCCAGGGATGGTGCATCCACCACCTCTCTGAGCAACCTGAGCCAGTGTTTTACCACCTTCATTGTACAATGCAAGTGTTTTCCAACACAAAAACTAATAATCAGGGGCTTTTCTAGCTGTTCCTGTTTAAGTGTACTGGAAGTGAAGGAGGGTCATGCAGTCTAAGCTAACAGTCACGTCCTGATGTCAGATTGGGCAGGATATTGATCTCCTCTAAGAAAGAGCCTTAGGGAATATGTAAAGGCATATGCTGATTGGCACTACAGAAGCAGATCTCCTTCCATACTTATTCTTTCCTCCCAGTATGCAAAGCTTTTTCTGGGCTGGGAAGAAAGTGTCCATTTCTTCCTAGCTATCATCATGTATCTGGCTAATTTGGTGTAGAACAAAGTCTGGCTAGTAAAAAGTGTTCTCATGTATCAGCTGCTGGGAAAAAAAAAAAAAAAAAAAAGGAAAAAAAAGAAAAGAAACGTTTTTAAAGACACATGGTGAAACTAGAACAGTAGCAATGAATTGTGCTTGTTCTATGTGACCTCCCCTTTCTGCCTGCAGTGGGTTGAGCCCAGCCAGCAGATGAGCACTTACCCAGTCACTCACTCACTCACTCTGCTCTAGGATCCATAATCACATCAGAAGGGTGAGCATAACAGCAGAGAAAAAGGGTTACATACCAGACACATATTTTTCCAAAAATTATTTACATCTATGATGAAAAACACTTATGTAGAACAATCAGGAAATAACAAGAATAGGGCTGCCCCACAAGAGGAAACAAGTGAGAAATCACAGTGCTAAGATCTATGCCTCTTCTGACAGAGGCATAGGCCTGAGAAGGGTGGGGATGGTGACATTAGAAATGCTATATACAGTCTAGTCATCATCTGAGATATGCAAAGCAGCCAGCTGAAACAAGCCAGGAACAGAACAGAACACAAACATATCTACAGCATAATTCAGGCAAGGAGCTTAACTGCAATTCCTGAACCAATGGGCATAGGTGGATGTGACATTTCAAGACATGGGCTCAAGTTGATGCCGAGACTGAAGTCCAACTTTATTACAACCAAGCCCTTTTATCCCCCTGTTTGGTACTTTCCGAACCTGCACATACATACAACGATCAGTCTCATTGGCCCCCGTAAAACTCTCCAGATATCACATCCTCTGTCCTTCAATGCCCCAACTTGGAGCTAGTTGATCTTAAGGTCCTTTCCAACCCTAGCTATTCTATTCTATGATTCTAACTCATTGCCCCAAGGCTTGTCAAAGCATCAAGGCCTCAGAGCTCATTCCCAAACTGTTCTTCATGCAAATCTTATCACCTTCACTCCCCACAGGTGGAGGTCAAAGCAATTAAAACCTGTTGATGTACTGAGGGCCATTACAATTAATTTTTTAATTCAGACTGCTATGCTACTAAAACTTTCACTGGAATAAAAATACATTCTTAGCTTCATTTATATAATATGTTGCTTTTTGCCCATAACAGATTTTGATTCTAACAGCATCTCTTTTAATCCAGCAGCTACAGCTCTAGTGATAACCCTGTTACCAAAGAGCAAACGTATGGGCAAGCCTGTGACCTGATACAGTATAAATATGACCACTCTCACTACCCGGGTAAATTTCCTTTTAGACTGTTTCCAGTGACACAGTGTAGTGATTAATACTCTTCTTTAGAGCATTTGTACAGGTACTGCCTTAGGCCTGCACAACTGGATTCCTGGGTGCAATGAGCACAGCCCCCAAACAGTTTTTCTGTTGTAATCTGGTGTTACAGTCTGGCACTACAGTACTACACAGCACTATTGGCACTCAGGAAAGGAAATAAAAAAGTAGACCAAATCCTTATCCACACATATACATTGCACACACACAGCCCACATGAATCAAAACAGAGGATTAAATTTACTTGCTTGATGTCCCAAAATGGGCAGTGAGAAGAGAGTGAGCTTGGTATGTGAACAAAGTCTGTTAAGCTTTGATTACCCACAGCTAACACTCGTGCTCATCTACCTCCACATCTATGTAAAGAGAAAGTTACTCTCTGTAACCTATAAAGTGTGAAATGTATTATCTGATAAAATTCATATTTATTCTTAAAAATTTCATATGTCTCAGGAGATAGCTCTGATTCTCGTTAATACCAAACCGGCAAGAGCTTGAAAGTGGCACAGATACTTTTTTTTATCAGCTGTTAACATCTGTTTAGATGTTAAGATCTGTTAAGATCTGTTAAGATCTGTTTAGAGTTTCTAATGTGATACTTTTGCTTCTGTGATTAGCACATAGCTGGGTATGCATAGATTTACAGACTAGAATCTACAGGATTTGTATGCAGGAAGAACAACAGAATGTACCACATATCTATGTTTGCTCAGTCTTATGCTCTAGGCAATAAGCAAACAATCTGAGGAACTTTTCAATATCATGTAGCTGAATGCTGCAGTGTCATGTTTTCCTGTTCTGTAACATCTTCATTGCAATCATTAATGGTATGTCCAGTGAGGCTGTGCAATTTATATGACTTATTTTGTGCATGGAGCACAGCACATACACATTTTAATATATACAGTATTGAATATAAGGATGTTAAATATTTTGTATACACATATACATATATTTAAATAATGAAAAAAGGTGAAATGGACAGGTTAACAACAGTCATTTGGGAAGTATATATACTTTGCTCAAAATCTGCTTTCAGGTTGTAGAAATTGTCATACAAAAGGTGGAAGAGGATTTCAAGTGATGCCTGATGCAGAATGCAAAACAGTGGTCTGGATGCTGACTTGCTAAGTGGACGCTATGCTCAAGGAAGCAGTAGGCAGCATAGGCATAAACTGGGTCAGCTTCATGGGAAGTAGTCCAAAGTCAAATATAAGCTCTCAGTGCAATGCTGTTAGGATTATTTCTATAACCATTACTGCTATAACCATCCTTAATATGTCAGAGCCTTTCAGTGAGGGTCCTTATTCTGCTTACACTGCTTTGCTCATACCTAGACAAGAAATCAGGTCGTAGTAAAAATGCACTAACCTGTCTGGTCATATTTTTATGTGGGTCTTTGTTGCTGATAGTGAACTAAAGTAAAAACCCCACAGTCTGAGCTCCCTCAAGTTATGAAAATTAGATTCTGGTTCTTACTAAGGAGAGCCTAAGGCATAAGCCTCTTCCTCAGAAAGGAGGTTTTTTATTACAAAAGGCCGCCTAAATAGACATGCTCAGGCTACCGTTGCTCAGCCATCTGTTTATGGAAGCTTATCCATGCAGCCAGAAGCAACAAAAAAGTTGTATTTATGTTCTCTGAAATATAAGCTATGTCGTGTGTGCTACATTTACAGTTCTAAGGTTGTTGGTTTAATGCTTTACTGTATCATACAGCCCACGTAAACACATAGATGCTGTAACCTGGGATTCTGTGATTAAATCTGATTAAAATTAAATGGTGAGCATGAGTGAAATTACACAATTAAATAATTATGTAGAATAATTATATAGAATTTTTTTATTTCCTTAAGAGTTACTGAACTGAACATTCAGTTGCTTCTAACCACAAATAGTGATTCTAAGGCTTTTTGATTGTTGCAGGTCTCAGTAGAAAATCCTGGAGCAGACTTGTGTGTGTATGAGCATGCATATAATGCAACAGAGGGTCAAGAAAACAGGATCATAAAAACCAAGAATGTGTTTGGTTTTCACTATCAAAATAGTGACATGAAAAGATGAAAGTATTTGCTGCTGTATGTTAGAAAAAGGGGGAGAAAAAAAATGTCCATTTCTTTAGAAAGGACCTTGTAACTTTCTCCTCTACACTTTTTGCACTTAACCTAAGTGAATATATGCCTAGTCTGTGAGTTTGTGATTAACACAAAGAATCCTTAATGATGGTATCATGCAAGCACATGAATAATGCATCATTACTTTACACAAGTCTAGTAAAAATCTACACATAGAAACCTCTTACATGTTCAAACAAATTATTCTGTTTCAACACAAACCCTAATGCAAGGTAAGCCTCAGAAAAATGCATGCCAACACGGTCATGACTAGAAGTTCCTCATGGCAGAATTTCAGTTTCTTTCTGCAGTCCATTTCCAGTTCCTCTCAAGTGCACTTCTGAAATTTCTTTCTCTCAGCCCTAGCCTTAGTCTGATCTCTAGGACAGTGAGAGTACTCCAATCAAAACCAATCAATATTCCAAAGAAAAGAATTTCAACATTAGTCTTCACTTTAAAAGATGTTCCTGAAGTGTCATTCTAGGATTTCTCTTTCTCACAACAGCAACCAAAGCCTTAATTCCAAATCCTGCAAATCAGTGGAGTGTCACAAAAGCCCAGATGAACTTTATCCATACTGAAAATCAGCCACAAATGCATTTTCCAGTATTCCCAGTTTCCTTTGGCAGCCTCTTTCCAGACCTTGTCTCCCTGCATGTCTGGGCTGCTCCTTTTCCGCAAACATAAGCTTAACTGTGTACCTTAAGCCTAGCCTGGGAGGAAAACCTCCCCATTCAGAAATATGCTTAGATAAATACTATGCAATTCTCTAGTTGTAGCATCAGCTCTTAACAGTGGAGGGTACGTTGTGGCCACACTACAACTTCATCTCTGTGTTCCCTTTGTTTCTAAACCCCTTCTAGCTCTAACACAAATGCTTAGCTGATGCATGTGCCAAAGATAGTGCTTCATGCAAAGATTCAGCACTCTTCTGAGGAGAATATTAAAGTCTGCCCATGTATTTCTGTGTCAGATGCTGCCCGTATGCAATCAAACTTAGCTTTGGACATTCAGTCAAAAATAACCTTAACCCAAACCCTAAAATGAACCTTAGAAAAAACATGCCAGTGAAGATGAAAAAATCCTAAAGAAACAGCTATTTTTGCACCACTCAGTTCCTTTAACAGCTCTCTAAAGATTGAGAGAATGCCTAGAGCTACAGCTTGAGTGGTGCAGGAGAAGTGCTGTCTGAAAAAAACAACCCTGTAAGCTAGATTTCCCCCTGGAGTAAATTGTTTTCTGGGTAAGATGAAGAGGGCAGTGTCTAGGTTTATTTTATGCTAGGGAATATATTTAGGAATAAAAATGCAGGTAGGAGAAAAAGAGAAACTGTGAGATAAGTGTGTGTAGGAGTCTGGAAAATCCTCTAAGAAAATGAGCAGCTGATAATTGAATTTTCCTCTCAGGAACGTGGAGCCTTTGATAGGAGCAGGAACCATGGCCAGGGTGATCACTCTACCACTAAGGATTCTTATGGTGCATTTAGAGTGGAGCTGCAAAGGATCTGACAAAGAAAGATGTAGGCTGCAGAAGGAATTATCCCTTGGAAAACTTTTTCATCTGGGCCATAGCTCTGGTTCTTGGGATGGGACTCAGCCAAGACAAAGTCCAAGGTCAGGGGTTTGGAAGAGAAGAAAGCTGTGATGAGAATGCAGGTGCAAAAGAGCTGCCCACAGAAGGCATAGGTGGCAAACACCTGGGAGTCTTCTGGGAATCTTAAAGTGGACCCTTGCTCAGTGTGCTGGGATATGATCCAGTGTCCTGAGTTCAGCAGTAGCAGTCATTTTACTCCTTCTCTGTAGCTGGTGCAGCACCGTGTTTTTCACTTTTGGCCTGGGAACAGTGCTGATAACACCAGTGTTTCGGTTACTGCTTAGAATGTTTTGGTCTGACCAAGGACTTTCTGAGCCTCATGCTCTGCCAGGGAGGAGGGGAAGCCGG
>JANRGW010025909.1:21004-48329 GCA_024733675.1 Psilopsiagon aymara
AAGGGAGGTGCTCCAGTCCCATGATCATCCTCGTGGCCCTCCTCTGGACTTGTTCCAACAGTTCCATATCCTTTTTAATGTTGAGGACCCCAGGACTGCACACAATACTCGAAGTGAGGTCTCAGGAGAGCAGAGTAGAGGGGCAGGATCACCTCCTTTGACCTGCTGGTCACAAAGCTTCTAGCTCTTCCAGTGATTCTCCCACTTCTCTGTTATCTTCACCCAGTGGTGCTGGAAACCTTTTCTCCCCAGGCATGCTGAAGTTATATATAGCAGAAGAAACTGTTTTCCCTTCGTTCCAGCAGTTTCTGTGTCGTAGTTACTCCTTGAAGAAGCATACCAAATGTCAGAGAACACACAAATGAAATGGAGACTGTCTGTCACAGTGTCCAATGCCATTTCTCTGGCTGTAGAAGTGGAATATTGCATATGATGGTTTGGTCTAAGCAGCAGTATTTGCAGAATGATTCGACAGTTTCTATGTGAAAGCAGTCACACATATATATGAGCCTCAGTATGTATGTTCTGCATTGACATGAAGTAAGGTAGAATAGAAACACAGAGGGATAAATTGCTAAACGTGCTGTCTTTTCGTGATGACTGGCATCATCATTATCTAGTTGCTGCAAGTTTCGAGCAGTCTAATTTAAAATTGTTTACACTAATGATTTGATCAAGACAATTTACACCCATTTTAACAGCAATTTCTCATATGTATTAGGCTGACCGGCTTGTGAAATTCTGTTAAAATATAAAATTAGATACTTTAACATATCCTTGCAAAAAACTGCAGAAAAAAATCATTTTCATATTGGGTAAAACAATGATGGAAAGCAGTTAAGAATGAGCACCAAGACACATGGCATGCTGCAATTTACTCTGCAAGCCTGACTAAATAGAAAGTTGACATTTAGAAATGTCTTTTAGGTAGTCTGTTTCGTATTGTTTGTTGCATTCTGTAGATGATTGTTGCTTGTAACAGTAATGACATTAAGAGCATTCTGATTAGATACTTGGGGCTTTGCAGTAAGGGCTGTGCAAATGAAAAGGGGAAGAACTGTTCCAAGTTCCAAAGCTTAGCTTGTTAATGCATTTCAGCTTTGTTCCTAGAAACATGAGTAAACCAACCTTTTTAGTAGATACAAGTTAACTGTGTATACATCATCTTTTGAGGCAAAGTGAAATGTGAGCAAACCATGTTAAATGTTGGAGGTGAGATGTTTCAGCCATGAGGAATCTTGTGAGACGCAGAATTAGATGCTATTCCATAAGTATTTTCAAAGAATCCCTGATTTGGTGGGAAATTTAGTAATTAAATACATAGAAACACAGTGGACCAGTTTTCTCTTGTATTTTGATCAGTGTACACTGCAGGTGCTTCAGACCTCATGGATGTAACTGAATATTCTAGGTGACAGATCAGAAATAACAGCAGCATCTAAACCAAATATTGTCACTGTAGTGAAAGCTCTTTTATGAACATCTGTGACAACCTCATAAGAAAAGTAATGCCTTAATTAGAGTAATGACTGTTTAGCATCTAAAGAGGTAATGGAGTTCAGCTTACAGCAGCCAGGATCATGTTAGCTGGTTTTCTAAGAGCAAATCTTTAGGTTCCAATGTCATTTTGCTGAAGTCAGCGAACTAGCAACAATGCTTGGCTTCCTTAACAAGCTTTGCTGAAACATATCATCTAGACTGTCGGTAAATGGTTGTGAAGATGAGGTGCTGAATGACTTAATTTTGAGGTTCATAGACACTGTTAGTTGCTGCCATGCTGGGAAAGGGGATTGTAATGCTGCAAACAGAAGGTAAAAATGTATCTGTACTGTAAAAGCATTACTTTCCCACAATTGAACTGTTTTGTTCTCTTCTGGTTTTAGCTTTGTGAAGCCCACTCATTTTCATATCTGCTGTTAATAACTAACATGTTCACAAACTCTGTAGTTGAGGCCCTCACTGACATGGTTTTGGGTGGCCTTGGCAGTGCTGGGGTAAAGGTTGGACTCGATCTTAAAGGTCTTTTCCAGCCTCGTCAATTCTATGATTCTATGTTATCATTGCAAGCCATGGTACTATTAGGTTCCTAGTCATGTAGTTCTTACTGACTATATAGTTTCAACAGGCCGTTGGATGCTCTCTCTAATTTCTCCCAGATCTTTCATTCAAATACTGTTAATTCACATTAAGTTGTGCTCAGTGTTGTCCTTCCTATCTGTTCCTTGGCCTCTGATGGAGTTCCACACAGGAATCATCTGTCAGGCACTTTTCTGATCTGTCTTCCATTCCTCCTGAATGTGCCCAGGAATTTCTTAACAAGAAAGTAATTTTTCTTCTTGTGAGGGGCTTCTGTAGGTTAAGGAATCTCCATCTTCAATAATTCCAGACATCTAACAAGTGACTGCTTGTGGTAAGTACAGATTATGTGCTCAAACTCAGCAACAGATGAAAGGTGATCTAGTAGAAGCAAGTTAAAAATCAGTTTTAAAGATGTGCTAGGTAATTAGGCAAAGAAAACCATACCCTTCCCATCTGACTATTACCTCTATTCTCTTCCTGCCTTTTTCTGCTCTCCACTAACTTTTGCTTTTCTAAGTATAAAGAAGTAAAAGTCACCACCTTCAGTGGCTCCTGTTGTTGTTATGATGGCTATAAACAAAAATGATTTTGACAGTGCATTGTGGAGGTTGGTTTCTAAACATAATATGAACAAGCATACTTTCATAAGTTTTCCAAAAGGTGTCTTCTAGAAAAGAGATCTTCAGATCAGAAGGACCAAGGTGTCCTGTATGTTTTGTCCACAACTCATGTTAGGATTAGAAGTCAGGATTAGGGGAGGTTGTGGGAGCACAAAATTCTTTGGGACCCCCTTTCCAGGTATTTGCCTTCCCCAAGCACCTACCTGCAACAAGAGATGCCAAAGAGTAGCTTGAAAAGTTGCCCCGAAGCTGAAAAGATTGGGTCAGCTTGGTATGTGGGGTGGGGTAAGTTTTTCTCTTTGAGCTGAACATTTCAAAATATAGAAGAAATGGGAAAAAAAAAAAAAAATGTGTTGACTTTACTCATAATTATATGGTTTTGTTTTGAAGGTTTGTTTTCCTTGGTGCCACTTCATAGCATAGGGAGCTGCTGGTAGGGAAAGAAAATCAAGTAAATCAGTGAGTGTTTGATAATGTTCTTTAAACAAAATAGAAGAGTAGTCTAAGGAAGTAGGTAGGAGCTGTAATTGTGCACATAAGAGAGGTGTTGCAATACTACTACTAAAAGAGTTGTTGGTCTGTGAAATGCATGTACTTCCATTTCCAATTATGAGGTTGCCTTTGTATGCTGAAATGAAGCCTCAGGTCGCCAGGTCAGACCAGTGCTATATTAATATAATCTCGCTCCAGCCAAGACTGTGGCATATGACCATGTTTTTCTGGAAGGCAGTAACAGAATCATTAAGATGTCCATTCCAGCCTTTGTACCTTGGCTCGAGACTGGTGTCTTATTTAATGCTGTACGGTAGATTTTCTTTCAAATTTAATTTTGTAAGGACAAGCAGGTTACTAAAATATAAATAAAACCCAGGAGTTTAAAAGGGAACCTGCTGATAAAAATGTGCTGAAAACTAATGAACAGAGGTAGAGTGAGTACATTCATATTCCTTTGCTCGACTGGAAGTGACTAAAGCAGAGGAAACATAACAGCTGCAACATGTAAAACATTTCCAAGAAGTTCTTCATGGAGAATAGAAAGGTATTGATGAAAAACTAACAGCAATGGTGTCCCCCAAACAGTCATTCTAGCACGTTGTGTTCTCTCTCCTCCACAGTGTGTAGGTAAATGAATAATCCGTGACTGATATGAGAATGTCTGGGAAGAATGAGATGAGGGGAAGTAGCCTCTGGAGAATGTCTTCATCCCTGAAGAAAGTTGCTTTTTTTTTTTTTCAGTTTCTGCTGTTAATTTAGTGGAGAGGAGCGCAGCACTGCAGCAGGTTAAATTTGAACAATACAGTGTTACTTGTGCATGGTGCAAACTTTAAAAAAATCGTAATGCAATTACATTGAGAATGCCATTAACCCACAGAGGTAACCATTTTTTCAAAGACAGACTACAGTTTAAGAGGTGCAGCCTACGTCTTTTGCCTTTTTTTAGCACACTTAAGATTTACCTGAAAGCAGGTGGAGATTGGAGAATGAATTCATCTTAGCTGAGACACACTTGAACATAGAATCATAGAATAGTTAGGGTTGGAAAGGACCTTAAGATCATCTAGTTCCAGCACCCCTGCCGTTGGCAGGAACACCTCACACTAAACCATGTCATCCAACGTTCTGTCCAACCTGGCCTTGAACACCACCAGCCATGGAGCATTCACAACGTTCCTGGGCAACCCATTCCAGTGCCTCACCACCCTCACAGTAAAGAGCTTCTTCCTTATATCCAATCTAAACTTCTGTTTAAGTTTGAACCCATTATCCCTTTTGATGCAGCCCAGGGTACAGTTGGCTTTCTGGGCTGCGAGTGCACACTGCTGGCTCATGTTCATTTTTCCATCGACCAACACCCCCAAGTCCTGTTTTGAGTTGGTTTTGTCTGTCTTGGATTGTAAGAGTAATGAAAAAAAAAAGACATTAAAGTGTAAACACTTATAATTCTGTGTGTTCCCATAGAGGGACAGGAGCGCTTCTGGCTTGTTGAAACCACTCATGTCCTCATTCAATCCCCACAATTTTACCAGTCCAACTGTTTTAACACAACATTGGACCAGCTAGGGAACTAATCAGTGTAAGACTATCCTACTTAGAGATCTTTACCCTTTATCAGTTCTCAAATCCAGCTCACCTTCGAGCCCTGTAAATATTTGTACTAAAAGAGAAGCATGGGGAATGGAACAGTGAGTTCAGGGAGGTTAGGTCTGACTTAGCTGCCACACTTCCTAAGGGGCCTTCACTGCAAACGTTGGTGTGTTGGTACTGGTTATTATTTCATTAAAGTTTAAACTAATCTTTTCAACATTGCAGTTGAAGCTTATCCATTTTGATTGAAGGGACAAGAAGTGGCCATTTGTCAAGCTGCAGTATTTCAGTTATGTCCAGCCATGTGCCCATCCCTCAGCTTCAGCCTAGCCATGCCAGGGAGGAGGGATGGAGAACACTCTGTTAAGCCATGCACTTGCCCCACCACAAATTTTTCAGCTCTCAATTGCACTGATGCGCAAGTTGTGTTGCTGCCCTGTGGAGGCTGAGACTTGGGTCATCCCTGCCCATGGCAGGGGGGTTGGAACTAGATGATCTTAAGGTCCTTTCCAACCCTAACTATTCTATGATTCTATCATGTTCAGTTCATGAATGACGTAAAGCTTTGTCAGATAAATGAAGTGGGATGCAGGAAAAAGGCCAGCCCTGCAATGTAGTTCTGCAATCACCCTGAAAAGCCAGAAAGATTTTTGATGGCTGTGCTTTGTTAGTGGCCATGCTTAATGGCATTCCATAGCATCTGAGCAGGAAAATTCATTGTTCATGTTCAGATGGAGAGCTGAGTAGAGGCTGGAAGACGGTGAGAGGGAGATAGAGAACATGGGATCTTTTCCACACACAGATTCAGTCAACTTTTAAAGGCATAAGAGATGAAATCCTTGGAAATCAGCTCAATGCTGGCTCATTCTTAAGCAAATATGTGGAACAGGGCCTGGATAAAGCACAGTGGACAGTGCCAGGCTTGCCAAGAATGGAAAGGTTCTCACATTTAAATGTGCTTTTTAAATTAAAGTTACATTTAAATTTAGATTTTAAAAATGAACATACTGTAATATGAAAAGACTGTGTTATTTTAGACAATTTTTAATCTATGCATACATCACAGTAGCAATGTGCAATCACACTGATTGATTCAGCTTTAAGTTCATTGTGGTCCTTCAGCAGAAAGCCCAGGAGACTGATTGTAGGATATGGTTCTCCATGTCCTCTTCATTAGGTTTCTTACCTTATTATCTGCACCTTCAAACACAATTATTAAGTGTTATTGTCATAGTAAAGCCTAACAGCAATTGCATTTGATTTGACTTAGTAATCAACCTTTCTTATTCCAAAATGGGACGCCCTCTTTTCAAAATGGTTGAATTTCTGATGTTTAAGTGTGCTTCCATTGTAGTTTTGTGTTTTGAAAATGGATGCAAGCTTTTCCATAACGGTTTTTGCTTTCATTACAGATGGGTTTTGAGATAGAGAAGTTAAAAGCAGTGGAGATTTCTGTAAGGGTTTTCTAGAGGAACTCGGTTTCATGGATCTGAAGTATTAGTCCACTTCCCAAATGACCGGAGCTCATGTGTTTTGCCAGATTGTTTTTGCAGTGTTATGAAACCTTAGTCCTATTCAAAAGGTGAAAGTGTAATTTGAGGACTAGGTTGTTGGTATTTATCTTATAAATATGTCTAGCCCAAACTGGAGCGTGGGTGTGCTTGTCTGCTAGCTGCTAAGGTATATTTGTCCTTGCTTGCTTATGTGACTCCATAGATAATTACAAAGAGGTCAGTAGTCTAAAATACTGCATCAAAAAATCTTTTATTTTGCTATCTGTTGTCCTTCAGGCAGGGTCAGAGACAAGTCTCTGCACTTCTGTGAGCACCGCACTGGTTTCTGAGCCAATCACCTGATTGAGCTACAAAAAGTGGAGAGGGGGAGAGAGAGACAGTAGTCTTGTCTCTTCGGTCTTAATGCTGTCCTAAATACACGTGCTTTGTTCATCACACAGAATCACAAGAAATTTTATGCCATGAGAAAGGTCTGTGACAGTCTTTTGAAACATGCCATAGCTGTTTATGTGAGACTAAAAAATGTGGAATAGCAAGCAGTCCTTAAAAATGTATAAGGTTGAAAAACTAAATTCTTCTTTGGAAATCTGTTCTAGAATATCCTTTTACAAACTTGTAGGCATAGATCTTTGATTTCCAGTCAAGGGGAGGAGATTACTAAAACTCAGTGAGGGTGTAAATCACATTAGTCCTCAAAGTACATTTCAAGCAATTTAAATTATCTGAACATTTCTTTTTATTACAGAAGATTTTTGATGTCTTTGTACTTCTGTGGATTTCAGTCATAATGTAACATGAATTGATTTCTGTCCCTGAGAGCTAATGACAGACCCTGTTTCTTTGAAATGCTCAAATTGGTTATGCTGTGTGTCTTATGCAAAGCCAAAGGATAGAGCTAGCGGGTAGACATGGAGGTTCAAAACCAATTTCTTTGTCTTCCTGGTGATTTCAAATCCGCTGAAATGGGTAAGACAATTTGAGTAAGTGTACATCAGTAAAAACCTATGCGATCCTACGCAGCGAATTTTATGTTCTCCACTTTCAGGGCTATTGAAAAACCTTGTTCCCCAGTAGAGGCTAAGCAGATTTGATGCAAGATGCTGGGTGCTTCCTCTTTATTTATCTTTACCCCCACTCTGCTCATCACCTGGTGGGTTGGGATCTTAGTTAGGAATTGCTGGCTAACACATGGCTATTATTGGAAAGCTTCTATCTGAGCAGAGTGACTGAAAATCAAGGCTGATTTACTCTAGCAACTGTACTTTTTTTTAATTATTTTAGATTAAGTGACATTGATTTTGTTCTGCATTACATTGCTGGAGAAGTTTGGGTGCTGATGTTTGGTTTTGTCAATGGAAGTATTATATAAGTTACTTCCTTAGTGTCATGTCTTTTCTTCTTCTCAGCCTGCTCTCAAACAGTAAGTTCATCCCCAGAGTTCCTAAGTGGGCACCCTTTCCCATCCTCCATATCCCCCACGATGTAATCATGCTTCCCCTGTGCCTTTTCATTCATACTGTCTTTGCCGCTAGGCCATCTTCGGTCCATAAACTCTTAAAAAAAATATGACTGTATTCTGTAATCCATATGTTCTGATTTAAATACAGTTATTCTGGTTCAAGATGGCATATATAAGTGTAAGTTATAGTCTTTGGATCTTAATGTGCGAATAAAGTCCAAATAAAGCAATAAAATATTCAAAGTATTTATCTTTTTTTAAACTTACTTTTAAACCATCAGGGCACGCAGTGTATTGTAGCAGAGAACAGGTTGAATCCATTTTGATTAGTAGATAGTAGGAAATGCATTGACAGTTGTTTTTCTGATTATTATTCACGTAATCATTTTGCAAGGTAAGTAGTATCTGGAAAAGGGACCATAAACTTCTGCTTTCTCCAACCTACTGATCATTGTTAGTATGCTAATATCATGCCATTTTCATACTTGCCTTTAACAGCTCAGAAAAGCACATTGTGCCAGTTTTGACAATACAGATACCTTGTGCTGATATCTGCAATAGCCAGAAATGTCAGAGGCACATGTAACTGCATGCTCTCATTTTATTTTTTCCAGGTTTATTCCAATTTATAGGGGACCAAGTCATACATACAAAATACAAAGGCTGACAGAATCCACATGTTACTCATTCAGAATACAGGCAGTCAGTGATGCTGGGGAGGGACCTTTCTCAGACATATGTACCTTCTGCACAACTAAGTCAGTCCCACCTGCAATCAAAGGTATGTAGTAGATTTTTTTACCTATATACAAGTAACATGTAATCATTAAAGTAATTGGTGTGTATGCAGTGAGTTTGTAAGGGTTAGCCTGAGTATGAAATAACACATATGAAAAATCAGTTTGTGCCGCTTGTGTATTTCTGTGAATTGTCAAGTTATATTATGGTGGGAAAGTAAATTACCACCAAAATATTCATAAAACCACTATAGATGTTGCACCAACCTCTACTGTTACACATAAACTGTTAAAATGCTGCTGCTAACAATAGTGTTTACCAGGGATTGCTCCGGATTACTGCAACACTTCCATAAGGAATGTAACGGCTGTAGTATATATGTATAAATACCAGCTTAAACATCAGTAAAGTTTAATGTTGGTTTTAGTTGTGTAGATGATGTTCAGCATGGAACTTTAGTGTTTATTTTTCCTTTAATGTATAAATTTGATTATGATACTTAACATACATGAAGTGTTAGATTTAAGACTCACTTAGCTTGTGTTCCTCTTTAAGAAGGAAAGGCCTAATTAAATGAAGTTTTATAATGAAGCATCTTTTACTGTGTAAATTTTGGCCTAAGTAATTTTGTTCCTTCTTTCCAAGGAGAACTACTGCAAAGGCAGCAGATTCTCTATATCAGCTGGCAGATGAAGTGAGCTGAAATCAGATGCACCTTTATTTCCCTCTATGTTTGAAACTCCTTTGTCAAGTAGTACCATATACTGTGAGAAGCGGCAACTTTTAGCTTGTCAGAGAAGTTTTGTTTGTTCAGCTGTATTTAAAATCTGGCTTTGGTGATTTTTGGCACCATTTGTAATCAGAGATTTAGAGAAGGGGGAACACTGCTTGAGTATAATTTCCCTAGTCCCTAGGTTAGCTGCTCTGAATTTCCCCCAGGAAGAATGACACGAGAACACTGGGAGACTGGCTTCACTATGCCGAAATCAGCATATGCAAGAATCCCACCTCTGTTTCTGCCTGAGTATCCTCTGGGTTTTGGCTGTTGCTTCAGTGCTGTTTCTGTAAGAAGTTACCTATATGTATGTGTTTGGTGTAAAGTTTGAGGGTAAATATACTTGCCCAATGGTGAATTGTCATGATTCACTCTTATTAGCAGTTGTGAGATATGCTGCCCAGTAAAGCAGAGGGAGCTCGTGCTAGATGAACCAGGCTGGTGCACATGATAGTGGCAGGAAGGGTGTGCTTCACAGCTTTGGCATATGCGAGTTGTCGGAGTGCCTAGGCACAAGTATATGTCACTTGCAGATGTGCTGTAGACACATTTTCATTTTGCTGGGTAGAAATCCATTTTATTAAATTCAGATCTCACCTAGGTTTTGGTTTTGAGCTCCCTGCCTATTTATTTCCTCTTAAATATGACTCATACCCTTTCCTGAATATCAAGTAGTTAATACAGTGCAAGTACCACATCATGTGTGGGCTGGGACCACAGGTACATGACGAAACACTGTCTGTAACAGGGAAAAGGGCACAACAACAATTGTATCAGTGAACACTGCCAAAGGGAGGCAATGCTACAGGGAAAAGAGATCTGTTGAGGCAAAATGACGTTGTTTCCTGTCTGTGTTTGGAGGAGTGCAGAGGAATGTATGTAATAAACTTAGTATAGTTTTTCATGCACACGTCTATTCTCCTATAAAGTATCCTAATTGCTCACTTAGTGATGCCAACCCTGAAATAGCATTATTGTTAATGGTAGTCAAAAATCTATGTGTATTGGGGTGAGGGATGAAAGAAGGAGGGAAAATAATTGAGAGTGTTGTTGTCAGCTGAGATGGAGTCATCTATTATCAGTCTCTCGGCACTGGCAGATGTGCAGAGAGAAGCAAATGGATATTGATTACATTTGGGTCCCCATATGATTCATGTGTTCCTCTTGGGTGGTAACAAATTAGTCTAAAATTCATGTAATGTATGCAGCAGCATTTGTTTCTTTGATAGACACTCCTGTTGTCTGTTTTCATAGGGTTGGGAAGCTAGATTGCCATTAACAAGCTCATGTTCTTGCATGTGCACATGTTAACCACTTGGTAGAGTATTCAGCACCGTTGTTTCTCCCAGTTGTGGCTTTTTGTCCTGTGCTTGCTTACTGTGCTTGATCAAGAGGTTGGTGGACCTTGGATGCTGTCGCAGTTGTTTTGATGCCTTCCAGTGGCAGATGCTTAATTGTACATCTAAACATGCTGCTGCCGTTAGTACTCTGCTCTGGTCACCTGCAAGCTTGCTGTTGGGCATAGTGCAACATCTTTTGGCTTTCAGCTGGTGAAAGTCCTTTCAGCTGACAGACTGAATTTCTCTAGAGTTCTAGTGAAAGTCCTAGTCTAAGCCTGGCTGCAAATAGCACAACTGATATCTGAATGTCAGGCTCAGAGGCAGATATGAGTCCAAGGCTTTAAAATTATGCTTATAACTTTTATTTCATAGGTTGGACTTAATCTCTAATATAGAGGATTATTTAGATTCCCTTTTCACATCTCTTCTTCTATTTTTCCTGAATGAAGTGTTTGATATTATTTCTGTCTTCCAATGATGTGTAGCACGGGAGGAATACAGAGGCATCTCCACTGGCGCAGGCGTTTGCTCTGAACTTCATGAAACTGCTGTGTCTATTAACGATAGTGTAATTTGTGTGTTTGTTTCTGCTTTGAAAAGATCAGCATACAGCACTGCAATTGAATTTTAAAAGTTCAAAGTTTTCTATCATGTCCACTCACACTTTCCAGCAGCTCACACAACTGACAGATGAGACATGGTCTCACAGCTGGCTCTCCTTCTGCGGAAATGATCTGGATCCCACAATAAACATCTTAGGAGCTTGCTAATCAGCTCTAAATTTCACTCAGTTTTCTGTGGATAGTGTTGGTTATTGTTCAGTACTACAAGAATCTTGCACTTAATCAGGCAAGACTGTGCTGAAATAAATGAGATTTTTGAGTGACTTTAAAGTTTTTGTTCTTTCATCCAGCGATGATGGCAGTTTGATGTTTTGGACACATAAATACAGTGTAGACTATCATAGGATCATAGAATAGTTTGGGTTGAAATGGACCTTCAAAGGTCATCTAGTCCAGCCCCTTGCAATGAGCAGAGACATCTTCAACTAGATGAGGTTGTCCAGAACCACATCCAGCCTGGCCTTGAGTGTCTCCAGGAAAGACATATCCACCACCTCGCTGGGCAACCTGTGGGCAGTATTTTACCACTCTGGTTGTAAAAAATTTCTTCCTGCGTCCAGCCTGAATCTCCCTTCTCTTACTTTAAAACCATCACCCCTTGTCCTATTGCAACTGGCCCTGTTAAAAAGTTTCTCCCCATCTTTTTTATAGGCCCCTTTTAAGAACTGAAAGGCTGCAATAAGATCTCCCCAGAGTCTTCTCGGGGCTGAACAACCCCAACTCTCTTCAGCCTTTCCTTGTAGGAGAGGTGCTCCATCCCTTGATCATTTCTGTGGCTCTCTTCCAGCTCCTCTCCAACAGGTCCATATCTTTCCTGTACTGAGGACTCCAGAGGTGGATACAGTATTCCAGGTGGAATACTGTATCCACCAGAGCAGAGTAGAGGGGCAGAATCAGCTCCCATGACACGCTGCTTTGGATGCAGCCCAAGATACAGTTGGACTTCGGGGCTGCAAGCACACATTGCTAGCTCATATCCAGTCTTTCATCCACCAGTACCCCCAAGACCTCCTTAGGGGTACTCAGTCCCTTCATTCCCCAGCCTGTACTGATACCGGTGGTAATGTCCCGAAGTTCTTCTTTAAAAATGTTCTCATATATATTACAGTGCATGTAAATGAATAAAATTTCAGTGACATCTTTGTATTAAATGCTGATGCATTTCATTTTATTGTAGCTCCTCAAGTGACACAGCTGGGAGGAAATGCCTGTGAAATTACCTGGGAAATGGTCCCACCCATGAAGGGAGATCCTGTTGGTTATATTCTGCAGGTACTGGTTGGAAGAGAATCTGAATACAAGCAGGTAGGAAAGTGGTCTCATTTTAGTATTGCTAAATTGATGAGATAAAGGAAATGTTTTTGTACATTTACTGTGCTGCTTTGTTCTACTGTAGTGATGTGTCAGGGGAACTTTGGTAAAGGCTGAGTCAAAATTAAGGGCTGTAATACGTTGGCGTTTCCCCTGAGGAGCTATATAGAACATGGTTTTCTATTGGAGTAATTTACACTCTGTCCATAATTAATCACTGTTTCTGATGGAACTAACCTTTGATAAGCTACGATTCTGTCCACCTGTGCTTTCTTCTCAACTGTAACCAGCCATGGAAAAGAGGGAGAGTTCCACTATTTCACCTTCTCAGAAATCATTTTTGCTCATCAGAATGAGTTATCTTCATCATGAATGTGGGTGTTGTCTCAGCACTGGGTCACATCGCTGACTTCCTGCCTGTCAGCTAAGCTGCAGTAGCTATGTGCATGCTCGTGGCTCCTATTATGTGAATAGGAGATGAAATATATACATGTCTTTCAGCGATTTTCTGGCTAATGCATTTAACTTTGCTGTGGCATGGGTGCAGTCACTTGCTACTATTTAACTGAAAAGTAATGTTAATGATGTTAACTTAATTGAAGTTGAAAGCCCTAAATTTTCTTTAGTTCTGTTTTGTTCCCTGCGAGTATATGTTTTGCATGTGTATCTCAAGGGACATGTCGTATTAGAAAAGTTTTGCAAATTGTTTGCAAGTGTTGCACAAATGAAAAATATTGTGGCTTTTCAAGCTATTAAATACACTCATGAGAAAAAACTGTGTCTTAAGTGACTGGAGTTTCTATAGCAGTTGCCAGAGCATTTTGCAAGATCCAGGGATAGTACAGCTGGATAAGGAGATAAATAGCTGCATGAAGTAATTTTCTATGTCCCATTGTCATAGAGATCAATGCAACAAATAGCTATTTCGAGCTATTTATGGGCTCTGCAGGACTTCATATCACACATTAGGTCACTTGCCCTCAGACGCTTTCCACTTGGGTCACCTTCCAGGACACAGCTGTCTCTGTTCTGTGACACAGAATCATAGAATATCTCAAGTTGGGACCCGTAAGGATGACATGTTTTACACCAGCCCAAATGCAGATGTTTCATAGAATAAAAATTCACTTTTAAAACCCCTCTTAAAATTGAAACTTTTCAAGTAATGAACGTGTAAAATTGTTCCTCTATTACAATGCTGTAATTCTATCAACAGTCAGATCACTTCGCAGCAATTTAAAGGCAACTGTTTAAGGGAAGGCATTTAACAGTTTAAATAGGAAGGCATGTTAAAACCTCGTAGAGTCTTTGTGTCTACTCCCAGTTGATTTATTTCAGATGAATACAGCTGATAGGTGACCAAAACCAGACTCCTCATTTAGTCTTAAACTGCTGATCTTGTGAAAGCTTATGAGTGTAATTTCATATGCAGCTATATCCTGGAGCAGAACAAACCAGTGAAATGGTAAAGCATTTACAAACATCAGCATCTGTAGAAGTGACTATGCACAGCAGAAATCAAGATGACAATGCTTGTCAATATTTTTTGTGTAGGGAAAGGGAGAATGTTTGAGATATGTCTGTGCTTCTCCCCCAGGAAATTTTACAACGATGTTTGTGTTCTGGCAAAGCTATTTGTAATTCTGACAAACTTTTTAGGAATATGACAATATGACTTTTGTGATACTAGCTTAGCATTCATAGTCTTACGCCTTTTAAACTGGTGTGATGGCATTCTGTTGACAAGAATGCTACGTGCTTTACATAGTAGATTTTAGTCTTTTCATCCAAATGAAGGCTTGAAAAAGGAAGATCCTATCATCATGAAAACTGAGTTAGGAGTTTTTAATGATGATTGTGTTTGGGTTTCAAACACAGCTGTATCCTGCGGCTATTTGGGGAACAGTTGTGCACATGGTGTGGCACAGTGTTGAGCAGAGAGTCTCTCTGGACTTGATAAGAAAGCTTACAGAAATCCTTAGGAAGCACAAATGTGACAATTCCTATTACTGGGAAAATTTTACATTACAGATCTTGATCCAGCTCTTTGCTAGGAAGACATTTAGAAGGTGCAGAATGCAATGTTCTGCCATATTAATTTCATTAATAAAAGGAAAACTCCATGTGGGTTCTTTGTGCTGATTGAGCATGAAGTAGTCTGCTTCGGCTTGTTCTGGCACAGGGTCAGGTGCATGCTAAAGTAGCCATGTTTCACTTCCCTTATTCACACAGCATGGCTCCTTAGTACACAGCACTGATTTTTCTAGAGTTGCCTGTGAATCAGTATACAGTAGGGCATGGTAATGCCTCTCTAGTGTGTTTTGGATCTAAAGTGAATAAATATAGAAACCTAGTTATGAAATAAAACATTAATAGAAGAAAACAAAGTCTTACTGTCATCTGTTAACTCTCAAAGCTTGAGCTCCTTGTAAATCTGTTGCTGTGTATGCCATCCTAGAGATGAAACTCTTGAGAGATGAGCACCTAGGGGCAGACCACTGCTCTGTACTTGCACCCTGCAAATTCAAGTTACAGAAAATACTCGTCATTAATTTATAAAATAAACTAAACTAAATCACTTTAGCATTTCCTTCCTCTGCTGTGATATTAGCCATTTGCATGCTTTGGCCAAAGCTGTAGTTTCTCTCTAGATCATTGCACCTGAGCTGAGCTCCCTCCCCTGGTAACCCAATGTATGCAGCCCTCTACATCCCCAAAAGCAATGCTTTTCCACAATTTGGCGGAGCAGAGTTAGTATCAAAGTACTCAAAAGCTCTGTTTTTTACAGTCTCAGGCTATAGCTGTCCCTGCACCCCTCTGGGAGAACACCTAAATATTTATCTGATGAGAATTGGCTGAAAAACTGGATTTGCAGAAGCTAAATGCATAACATTGTAGTTGCCTACAAAGTGTGTTCAACAAAATTCTCAAGCGATGTGTTCCTTTTTGTGTATTTGTTAGTTTTGTCTATTTGAATACTTAAAAAAAGGATTGATGTATGACACTTTTTGTAGGAAATCAATTTTTTCCTTATTTATGAATCAGGATGTAAATCACAGCCGCCTCCAGGAATCAGTGGTGCAGATTTGTTCTTCTGTTTTTTGCACTTTCATCTAGCAAAACTTACTCAGTCAGAACTTACCTTTAAAGTGTGTTCAAATCATCTCCAGCTTTGCATATTTTTAATCTGGAATTTGAGGAGCAGGGTGGGTTGTGCAGCAGTAGCAGGAGTTGAAGCTTGGGATAACAGTTGTAACACTCACAGCCTGAGTTTTAGTTTAGTTCCCCAGCTGAGCAGCTCTGGGGACTGAATCACTGAGGAACTAGCTCTTCATAAGAACTGACCACAGGAAATGAGAGCTGAGCTATAAAGCTTATCCTTAAATTGTTTGCCAATGAGGCAAAATGTTCTTACATTTGAAATTTCCGAGAATTTGGAGGCAGTGGTGTTTCATTGGCTTCTGTCACATCTCTTCTGGGAGAAAACCGTCCCCAAATGCTTTCCAGACAAGAAAAGATATGGGTGGGATACACTGGTTGTGTAAAACAATCCCCCAGCAACGCAGTGCGAAGGACTGAGGTGGGTGCCTGGGAGAAGCCAGTTGGCCTAAGAAGCTCTAATTTTTATTAGTTTTCCTTTGCTTCAGACTCTGTAGACACACAGTCTCTGAAGTGCATTTGGCGTATTGTTAATCTGTATAAAGGTCTAATCAGCTAAAAATGGGGTTTCCCTCTCTCTTTAAAATAGGAAGTCAAAGCACTTGTGCTGGGTGCATGTCAAAGTGCAACATACTTGTACAGCACACATTGGCATGTATTGTTAGTGCTACTTGCACTGAGTCTTTTCTCTGCCTCTGGATGCCAATTCTGTGTCATCAGATGGAGCAAATAATTTGCTTTGGGTAGTTTTTCAGTGCAGCCCACCTTGCATGAATTGATCTGAGGGACTCTTGTGTCCTTTGACAAGGGACAAGGCTGTCCATGGAGCTCCTAAGGGTTTATGAGCATTTCAACAGTGGAGTGAGTGAATCTAATTTCGAGTTTGGATAGAATAATAACCTAGTTTCTGAAAGAAAAATCATCAGATGGCTTAGAAGAAATTAAACCTTTCAAGTGGCCGTGCTTTCTAAATAGATTGAAGCCTGCCTCTAATTCTTGATCTTCTTATATCTCAATCTTCACCGTGTAAAATAGGTTTTTATTAATTATGAAGTACACTGGTCATTGCAATGGAGTACAACAACCAGGTGAAGTTATTTTACACTTTGCAGTGTGTTGCTTATAGGGCAATTGTGGCTGTCTTTTTTATTATTTGGAAAAGATTAAGAGGGGGGTGGAATTACTTAATTACATTGGTGAAATTGAGAAATATGTGCCTACAGGAATTCTCTGAGCTGTCCAGCTTGATCAGTAGGATTGAATGCCTAAGAGGCTTCAGCAGCATTTTATTACTTGTGATGATATTCTCATTGAGAGAACCAGGCAAAAAGCTCATCATGTTTTTATTCTATTCTCAGATGCATATACAGAAAAGCTGCTTTTAGGAAATGAAAGTGATAAATTTGCTAGCCACTTCACTTGGACTTGTTTTCCACCAAAACATAATGTGTTACATGTAAAAAAAATGCTGCTTCATAAGTTACTTGGGTTCATATTTGTGCAGATTTAAAAACCTTGTACAAAATTGTCAATTTTTATCTTTTTTTTTCCCTCTGTTTAACAAAACATGTGAAAACCATTAACAGAGTGTAACTGTGTTCACAGTCAAGCATGCCTCTTTGTGCTGAGGGCATCTTGCCTTAGCTTAGCCTGGTCCTATAAATTCTACTGCAGGGAACACTGAACAGCAGCCAATAGTGTCTTCAGGATGCTTGCTGCAGCCAGTTGTGGAGGATAGAGGAGGTACTGTTTGAAGTGAATGACAACTGAGCATAGTAATTTCTTACTCAGTACTAAGAAAGAACTAGGTCCCATTGCAGGAACTAGATGATCTTTAAGGTCCCTTCCAACCCCAAACCATTCTATGACTAGTGAATATTAATTCATGTATTCAGTGTACTTTCACTGCTTTTTTTTTAAGCTTTCTTTAAAGTTACACTTTTCTCTCGCTTGGCTGTCTGACCTTTTTCTGAAAAGTGCTGTTGAGTAGCTGGCTTAAGATAACTTGGTCAAGTAGCTGGCTTGTGTGAACTTGGTCATCTATATTTGTTAGACTGTAAGGAAGATACAGGCTTCTGATTTAGCCAGACAGCCTCTAATTACACTAGTATTCACCACCTTGACAGAACAAAACAAGTGAAAAGAAAAAACCCCAAGCAACTAACTGGACAGGTTTTCTCATTGCAGAGACAGGTTGTATGTATACCATCCCTAGGGGGAGTAGTTAAATGTAGAATCTGCTACCTGTAATTTACGAAGCTTAGATTGTAAATTTTTTATTAAATATCATTATTTGGATTTTACTGGATCTTTATTTTGATTTAGAAGTGGTCGTATTGGTTGCAAAGGCTCATTTATGGCAAAGACATGCATTACTGATTATGCATCTTGAAATGAAGTTAATTGCAACAGCACCAGAAAACACACCTTGTTTCCAGTTGTTTTGTAAGGATGGATGTTTTGAGTCTCAGAGTCTAAAGAAATGGGAGGTAGGTAATTCCTCCAAATAGAAGAATCCTGACTCTGATTCTGTGGAAGAGCACATCCTTTTACTGACTTGCTGAACCTACATTTACGTGTCAAATGCATGCAGCTTTTCTTTGCATGATTATTTGTATTTGGGAGTAAACTGAGGTATTAACCAGCTACAAGAAGTAGCATTGATGGTGGAGTAGGTGGAGTGCATTTGCCCACACCAGATGGGTATTACAAATGGAATTGCCATTGGAAAACAGAGAGGCAGAGATGCTCATGGTATGAGGTATGCTTTGCAAACAGATGTTTCAACCTTCATGTTACTTCTGTGGACCACTACAGCAACTTGTGGTTTTGCTTTCCCTGCAATTACTGTATTACTGTAACTTAATGACTCACTTCTCATTGGCACTGGGAAGACAAGCAAAGACAAGGCAGGCAACATAAAGGAAGTCCATAGCTGTGGTTAATCGCACAGATTTACGTATTAATTTGCTGCATTACTGTCACTTAAGCTAGAGTGAACTTTGTATGAATGCTGAGCATATTTGAGGAAGGCAACATAACTTTGTTTAAACATAGCTTCCTGACTTATGCCTGGGGGCCAAGAAACCTGAGCTAGTTAGAGGACTTCCATTTAGTCCCTGTCATTCAAACTATATTTGGAAAAATTGTGAGAGTTTTGTGAAGGATTTAGACTTTTAAAGAAGTTTTTCTAAAAAGTTCTCTAAATTGTGAAAGGGGGGGAGAGAACAAATGAAAGAAAAACATGAATCCTTCATCCCAGCCCTTCTCAAGAAATCAGTGACTGGCTTGTTAACTGAGGGATGAGCCTCAGGGTCAAGCATGAGCAGGAATACTGGACTTTTTAACTGGTGTTTAGTCAGTCAAGCATATCTCTTCTTTTTCCTCTTGTATTTCTTACTCCAGAGTAACGCACAGGAAATCCTCTGTCATCTTGTGTTTAATTTCCCTGTTACCCCTTTTGAAGTTGATTCCTTAGCTCTGAGAGGGCTGAGATGCTCTCAGCCTTCTGCTCCTGCAGCGAGGAGAAGGAAACCAGCTAAATGAGTGGAGGAAGAAGTATCTGAAGTTCAGGATTGGTTTTTTTTCCAGCAGGCACTTTGTGGCATTTTTAACTCCTTCAAACACCAGTTTCAACAACCCTCCCTGATATAAATTGTTGACTGGTTATTTGTTTTCAGAGTATGCAGATGTTTCCAGTGGTCTTTTTCTATGTAAGTCACAAAACTGTCTCTTAGCTATTCAGTTATCTCTCTCTGATATTGTGACTCATGCTCTGAATCATTCAGTAAATACACTGGATTAACATAAGTATGTGATGGGTTTGGATTGCTAGAGAACCAAATACAGTTCTCCCCAGAGGAGCTTTTTTTATACCTTAATAATATTTTATTGTTTCCACAATTCTGAAAGTGTAATTTCTGTGAAGATTCTGATTCCTGAGGGAAATGTGAGGGAAAGTACATCAAAATAATATTTCTAACCAATTTTACGATTATGCATTGAATGTCTTCCAATGGCCTTAGTTTGCAGGGGCCAAACACGGTCCTTATGCCTTAGATGTGTTTTAGGCATATAGTCACATTTGAAGGATACAGAGTTATGTTTATGGTATTTATCATACCCACAAAAGATGAGTAATTCTTATGGTTGATATATTTTCTGAAGTCTTGTCTGTCTTTACGTGTGTTGACTCTGTTGAATGCTTTGCAATGAGACCTCTCATGGTTTGAACATTTCTTGGTGGATTGAGGCTCCCTCGGTGGCTCTCGCCGCTCAGAACGCAGCCTTCTGCATGTGTCTTCGCTCTGGTGCTGAAGGCTTCTCTCTGGAGATACCTTGGCAAAAATGTGGCTAGTTTTTAAATCGCTTGATGCTGTTAAATGAGGAGGAAGCTGGCTTGCTCTTTGTATTTGACTGTGCTTGCTGTTTTGTTTTGAAGGTGTACAAGGGAGAAGAGACCACATTCCACATCTCAGGCCTTCAACTCAACACAGACTATCGGTTTCGCGTCTGCGTCTGCCGCCGGTGCTTGGATACCTCACAGGAACTTAGTGGACCTTTCAGCCCATCCGTTGCCTTTATGCTTCAGCGAAATGAGATCATGCTTTCAGGAGAAGTGGGAAGCATAGATGACCCTAAGATGAAAAGCATGATTCCTACTGATGAACAGTTTGCAGCCCTCATCGTTCTTGGCTTTGCAAGTTTGTCAATCATATTCGCCTGTATATTACAGTACTTCTTTATGAAGTAGGGGATTCAATGGAAGTTTGAGATACAAATTTAACTAATGCTACGCATTATAATCCCACATTTATTCAGATATTCCTTTTTTTAAAAAAAATCCTTTTGTTCTACCATACATTTTATATACTTCTTGTTTTTACAGTTCTAGCTTGAAGAAAGATAAATCAGTGTTTTGGTGCACCTTTTTGAAATTCAAAACTTGGAAGTGGTCAAACTGGAGAAACAAATAAAGCAGAAACCAAATGCAAGGGTTTTTATTTTTTCCTTCACAGGTTCGAAATTGTCACCAATTTGCCTTTTCAACATTGTTTTGGGTTTTTTTCACTGAAGTTCCTACAGTCTCTTATTTTATCTTACTATTTAGGAAATTTTAATCATGAGTCACTTTTTTTGTCTCTTCTTTTTCCTTCTAAACATTAGTCACGAGTGTGTATAGTGGCAAGACTAGAATACAGTGTTAGTCAACAGTACCAAGTTTTCCTTGAACAGTATTAGCCATGTTGCCTGTGAGTTATTCACTACATTTGCCCCATTTTTCTCAAGGTAAAATGTAAGGTTTTTTATCTGTGTAGTGCATTTAAATCTGAACAATATCCTGCAGTCTAAAAACATTTTTAATTATCTGTTACTTTTACAGTTACGACACTATAAACTGCCTATGTAAGAAGTCAAATAACCAAATTGCATATAAATTATGAAGCATTATAGATTTTTTTACCATTTTGATTCCTAGCAGTAATTTTAAGTAAGAGGGCATTGTGCAATAGTTAGTTATTCCCATTTTCAGCTATTTAAAAGCTGCTTTAACTTGTCTGTTTGTCACTGTATATAACTATTTCTAATCTAATACTAGATATAATTCTATTATGTTCAGCCTGATTTATATGATTATTGCTGGTGACAGCTTACTGCCTCTACTGAATTAGGTGAGATTTTCACTCAGTGTAAGCAAACTTTACTGTCGGTTGATCTTTTTTTATTACTATTATTTTTTGGAGGGGTATCCATGTTATGGAACTTTCTTGGAGGTATCAGAAATTAGGTCTGTTTATTTTAAAAACCTTAAATGGGTATCTACGCTATTCTCACCACAGGGCTGATTGAAATAATAACTTGGTACACGGCAAAATTCAGATGAGAGTCTTGCAGGAAGAATAGTCCCTGCTCTGATGGGAGCATGTGCCCCTCCTGCCTGCCCCTTCCCAGACACAAATTTTAATTCATCAAGATACTAGATTTTTAA
This sequence comes from Psilopsiagon aymara, assembly GCA_024733675.1. Taxonomy (NCBI): domain Eukaryota; kingdom Metazoa; phylum Chordata; class Aves; order Psittaciformes; family Psittacidae; genus Psilopsiagon; species Psilopsiagon aymara. Next base: position 42,697 of record JANRGW010025909.1, read on the forward strand.
CTCTGAAGTCGTGGGGTTATTTATATTAAGTCAACATTGTGGAAGTACCTCAGGGACGTAAATGAGCTGGAGGTGCAAATAGATTCCAAAAGGGTGCAACAGACACAGTGTATTTCCCTGCCTCTTGTTTTTGTATATTTTTGCTACTTGGTTTTGCTTTTGTCCTAGCTGTTTTGTGCTCGTCTCCATTGTCTTAAGATTCAGTGTCCTGTACTAGCATAATATTCCCTTAACCAAAGTAATGGGGAAGAAACAACATTATTTTTGTTTTAGGTTTATTTATACTATATACTGCATACAGTACTTTAAATACCAATTACAGTGCAATCTTTTATTTATTGTAAAAAACAAAATAAATAAAAAGTGTACTTATGTACTAATCGCCCTCTCCAACCTCCCTATAGCATGTTATATTTTGTCTGTTTTATACTGTTGTACTTAGGTCAACTTTTTACCTGACAGCATTCCTAGTATTATTAATCTTCTTACATTTTCTTGTGTTTTTGAAGATGGGAGCATCTAGTACATTAAATGCCAAAAAAAAGAAAAAAAAAAAAAGGCAAAAAAGAAAAAAAAAAAGCATTATCAGTGATTCAAACGTTTACATGTATCCAAAAACATAATCATCTCTGGAAAGAAAGTGCTAAGATCAATGAATTATTCTGTGTGCCTCTTTAGATGTAGCAGATATTAGAAATGTTCTGTATTTTGTTATTGACTATAATTAGTTTAATTTAGCCTTGCAAACTAATGGCATTGAGCTAAATATATATATTTTTTGGTTTTGCCAAAGTCATGGCTTGTCAAATTTATTTACATCTTATTTAAAATTATTTGTGATACAAAACTTTGTGACTTTGCATCTGTATTTTGTGAGCAAAGCATATACAGCTGTTTTCAGTGGAGGGGAAAGAGAGTATTTTTTAAAACAATGACAAAACTGCTAGTTTGGAAACCCAGAAATTTTAAGAGATTCCCTTTTTTATTTTTGTTCCCGCAGTGCTGCTATGAAGTCCGAGCTTGACACCTTTTAAGAAAAAAAAGAAAAAAAGAAGGAAAAAAAAAAAAAACCACCTTGCTTCAGATGATTTGATCAATTTTGATTTTGAAAGTTTGAAATACAAATTGTGCTTAAAGCAGTGAGCAGAAGCAGTCAGTTACTATTGAAACATTTCTGTCACTGCTAGTTTGTTTGGTGTCCCTTATAATCAGTGCTACCGAGAACACCCAGTCCAACCCTGAGATAAACTGAGCAAGTATTCTGTAGGAGTTGGGACAGGCTCTAAATGAGTTTAATTTGGCATTATTTTTAGTTTGTATTTTCTGCCGTAATGATCTGATTGTCATTCATAAATTGACAAGAAAATAAAGCATCACAGATGTTAAACCATTCCCGTTGTGATTGCCATTACCACTGACATGCCCTTTGCTGATGCCTTTTCCCACACATCCTTACACCCTTTGGTCCAGCAGTATCAGGCATTGAATCCAACCCAAGTGCTCTCCGCTCTCAAAGAAGTGACGAACAATAAAAACAAAGGTAGAGTGAAACACTAAATATTTAAAACCCTTAATGGAGGAGATAGATGATTTTATATGTATGGTTCTGCCTTTTTCTTTATGAACTTGAAATATTTTCTAATCCTGTTTGTTGGCTACAGTAGCTCAGTATTCAGTGTCATGATTGAAAAAACGCCCTAACTGAATGTGTATGAACCTTATCCTTGCACAGTTCTTTAAATTGAAAAAAAATAAAATGTTTTTACCTCACTATGGGAACATACATTCCAAGCTTTTCAATTTAAAAAAAAAAAAAAATCATAAGTTTTCTTGTATTGTAAATTTTAGACTATTTCATATGCATTATATTAAAACTGCCATATCAATTTTAATGTATAGATTTTGCAAATACTACACTATGTATGTAAGACTTAACTGTATCTGTAGTGTATATGTAATATATTTATGCCCAATAAATGTTTTAATTCTTTCTGATATTACCAGGACTATTCTTAATTGAGTGCAGCCTTTTTGGTGTGTGCGGCCCCTTGCTGCAGGTCAGTGGTGCTGCTGCAGCAGGAGCACGAGCCCCTCAGTTTAACATGGGATGTTTCTGATTTATAAGTGGAACGATTTTTGTGTTGTTTGTGAAGTGTTTGCTGGTGCAGTTAAGCCATTTATGGCATCATCTCCTCTTAGCCTGTGCTAAACACACTGCAGATTGCTCATCCAGCTCCTGGAAAGCTGAAACTCAGCCAGGCTGTAACCTGCGCCGTGTATCCAAAGGGTGCTCCTGTTTTGACCTCAGCATCATCCAGGTAAATGCCAAATTCCTTCTCGCATTAGCTGGTTTCTGTAGCCCTCTGTCTCTCTTCATCCATGGGAAATTGCAGTCCTCTCCCTGGGGCTGCCTGGACTGGGGAAGTGAGCTCTGATCACTGCCCTGCAGTTAGCTCCCCTTGGTGAGTGAAAGTTTACAGAAATAATCATAAAGTCAGGTTTCTGTGGTGGTTTAATCACTTATTTTAAATAGCTTGCGTGAAAATGTAAGGATGGTAAAAAGACACCAGATCAGTTATCTTTGAAATCAAACACTTGAAATACCAACCAAACTTTTCACTTACTTGCGAATTATGTGAATAAATTCATCATAAAGAACTATTTAAGTACGTATACATTTTTCTGGTCAAACAAGTTTTTTAAATAGCTTTTCTTTTTCAAATCACTGCATAAATACAATATCTTGTTTGTTTGCTTTTATAATTGCTGCAATTTACAACATGAGTGGGTTTTTCCTACGGAAATACAGATGCTTTTTCACTTGGTTGCTCAGCTGGGGGGGGGGGAGGTGTTATTATTTCTTTATATAAACAGTATTTGCCAAAACAATCTCTCTTTAACAAAATCTTTTAAGTAATGTCTGTATAATACTAATCAGCACTTTGGTATCTGAAGAGAATCTTTTCAGTAATCCCTGGTTTACAATATTGCCATTGGTGTCTGCAGCAGTGATGGAGGACAGCTAAAGCCCATGGGAGTGAAGGAGGATTTAGGTATTTGCTGGTTGAGATCTGAATGTTGTCTTGCAAAGCAATAACTCATAGGCTTGGTGCAGCTCTGCTGGGTCCCTTTTTCACACCGAAACTAGGCAGAGGTGGGTAACTAGCGCTAAGTTTCCAATGGATTTTGTTTTATGAGGAAACAGCAAATTCTAACTGGGGGATTGGGCGATATTATATTTACCAGCATCTCTTGCCTGCTTACACCTGTTCAGTCAAAAGTACCTGTGTAGAAAAGTTTGGGAACAGAGCAGAGGCTTGTATTTTTAGATATTGTTGAGGCTCTACAAACAACCTTTCAGATGGCTCCGGAGTTGGACGTGGACTGTGTCACATCCTGCAATTTGAGCAATCTCTAGGTCTGCCTGCAGCAGAGTGGTCACCAGGTTTCTATAGCAGCAGCAATTCTCTCTTGGTAGTCAAAAGAGACTGTTCATAAACTAAATGGGGTAGAATTTGCTTTGCTTTTGCTTCAGTCACTGGTGCAAGTTGGGAGCATGTTTGGGTTAGTGGAGGGCAATTGAACCCCTTCTGAAAGGGGGGTATCTCTGTATGAGAAACAAGTGTATCAAAGTAAGATGCGGTGTGATCTGAGCCACCCACTCCCCAGGACAAGTAAGAAAGCAAACTGTATGTGGAGGTAGCTTCAGTCTGTGTTGTTCACCTCCTGCTGAGCTTTTCCTGCCACACTCATTCAAGTCTGGATTTTTAAGAGATGCTCAAATTGAGCCTACTATAAATAGCACTTGTTTGAAGGGAGGAAGATCTTAACTCCAGCCTTTATATTAGGGGATCAGGGCACTTCTGCCTGTCCCTCCTGTTTTGAAGCATAGCAGAGGTGTTTGAAAATACCCCTGAAAATTAAATACTTGAGGAGCATCAGCTTAGACGCCTCCAGGGCCTGCTGTATAAAACAGCATCGCCTGGGCTGCTCCTGCCTTGTGGGGCAGGGCATCGGTGTTCTCAGCCAGGTGGGAGTCAGCTGAGTTACCCGAGCTCTCCTGTCCTTTACAGGTTTGCAGCTGGGAATGCTGCTGTGCTTGTCTGAATGGAGGGATGGTGACACCTTGTACACAGAGCTTGTAGTGGTGGTGGAAGCTCAGTGGTTCAGCATCTGACTCGTTTGTCAACTGAGTAAAGCTGCTGTGAGTGTTCGGCATCTGTGGGGAAGAGAGGCTCCTCCTCCCACATGGGGAAAGAAAAGGTCTGTCCGTACTGTGAGTCGTGGCCCCAGTGTGTTTTGGTCCTTTTGTGGAAGCTTAAGGTTGCAGATGGCACATGGAAGTTAATCTTAAACTGGTAGAAAGTGGTGGGATGAGTCCTGATGCTGACAGCCCACCCAAATTTCCACATTGACCACTAGGAAGCTGGTGGAGCTGAACTGCTTGGTCTCTGCCAGATCCAAGCCAAAACTTTTCTCCTGCTTGCATGTGTGTTTGTTTGAAATCAAACAAGTTGTACAAAACCAGACCGGTTCATGTTTTTAAAGAAGACTCCAGCTGTAACCTAATCTTTACCTCTTCATGCCAGGCCTAAATGGATCCTTCAAGATCCTGGCAAAGCTTGAGCAATTAATTTATGGACTAGGGGGATGGGGTGATTTCCACACACCCCCCAGCACCAATGACGCATACATGAACCAGATGGTTCTGTTACACCTGTCTGCACCCAAAGGTATGAGAGAAAAATTATAAAGAAATTAGTTGGGAAATGTGATGCATCAATTATATTTTCTGTGTTAATCTTTTTCTGCAATTATAGAATTATTGCAGAATTCATGGTGTATCGTGATTTATTGAAGTGGTGTAGAAGTATATTGTCTGTCCTTAACATTCACCTGCCTTGCTGTGAAGATACAAATGTTATCTCCTACTCTTCTCAGCAGTGAGAGCCACAGGTTAGTAGAGAAGGATGATGTGGACATTTTGGTTCATTATTTTTATGGCTGAGCAGAAAAAGCCAGCTGAGATCCCCTGAAAGGGCTATATCAGCATTATCGTTTTTAATAAGTTCTACATGATTGCATCTGTTTCTGCTCATGACAATTGCTCTCTCGAAATGTGCAGATTCTTGGCTGGGTAAGTAAAAAAATAAGAGGTTTCACAAGGCACATTCAAACACAGTGGATTAGACTGCTATATGCTGTTATTTACGTGAATGTGCTGTCATTAGTTTGAGTAGTTACCTTTACTGTGTTAATTGCTGGTATGGATGGTATTGCATGCTATCTTAGGTCTACTAGCATGGTTAATAAATAACTGCTTGGCTCAGTGTGCTCAGTGGGTGTCATTTGGTAATTTTATTAGCTCATCTCATTTCATCATGTGAACGCTGTTATTCTCTACAAATCAAATGGAGCAAACAGTAGGGATGCAGAAGTCTTGTAAGGATTAAAACAGGAATAGAGCTGAGAAATTCCCCCTAATCCAGTGTAAATGTTGTATTTATCAATTAATAGCTCAAATTCCCTTTCTATGCACGAAACGCTTGCAAGCAGGTGTCGTGGTTTAAGCTGTAAATCAGCCACGCAGTTTGTTAACCCACCTCCCCCTCGTAAAAGAGCTGCCGCAGTTT
>JANRGW010025911.1:0-13067 GCA_024733675.1 Psilopsiagon aymara
CATCCCTCCAGGAGCAGAGGGAAGAAAAAGGGGGAAGTGAGTGAACAAACTGCGTGGCTGATTTATGGCTTAAACAACGACAGTGTTTTATTTACTTTCAAAATTATTTCTTTTTAGCAACAGAGATACATGGTTTCTCAGAATTGATGGTGTATTCCTTTTGCTGCTCAGGATTCTTATCATCCTTTCAGACAATTGAATTTCTTCCATTTGTAAAATCTATCGCCAGAGGAAGGATTGCAAGTAATGCTCAATGACTGAGACTGGAACTGTTCTAGCAATACAGGAAGACTTCACTGATCCATACTAATACCTAGGAATCCCATTTAAAAAAATCTTTGCATTTATTTAGCCTTAGGAATTAGACATTGAGCAATATAATGAAAAATCTCATGAGGGAAATAAACTTGTCATATTCATATAACAGATTTCTGTGAGATATTTATACTTAAATTAACTTGATTTTTGATTTTAGGAAAATCTCTAAATAAATGTGACACATTAAATGTCTAAAGGCTGATTAACCAGAGAGACTGAAGAAAACAATAGCAAGCCCAGCATCTTTATTCAAAGAGGTATTATCTAGACATGTTCCCAAAAAATGATCCCCTTTAAAACAGATGTGAAGCAGCATTTGCCAATAATCTGAATGGGACTATTAAATCATCATGATGATGAGTGAAAATACTGATAAAAATTGTGACTCCATAAATAATTATTTGCAGAATGACTCAGAGAAAGCAATAGCCCTTTCCAGACTTAAAAATTTATGAACTGATGACACTCTATTGATTGGAGCATTTACTGCACCTTCATTAGGTCTAATTAATAAAACTGTTCACAGAATTAAACATAGTACTTAGCAGGATGACATTATGCCCTAGTTCTTCGCAAATATCTCCACATTCAAGCATTTTTAGGCTCATGGAATGGCCTACTGAGGAGGCTACTGGCTGTTCTAGTGAAGTCAGGCAGTGTTTCTCATAAACTGCAAGCATCTTATGCTTACCTAGGTATAAGACTTGTAATTTGCAGGATCAGTTGAAACAACAATCTTGATGAAACAACACTGTTAATAATCAGATGCAAAAGAATACTTGGTTTGTTTCCTTTATGAGTTAACTTTAAATCATTACTATAGCAATGAAGATGTGGAAAAATAAATTTGCTCTATTTTGCAAATAATATAAATTTGCATTTTAATACGTTCAAATACAAAGTTATATATCCAGAAATAGGCAGTCTAACACAACAGAGAGCAACGACCTCGAAAGCAGAGTCTGAAAGGGATCTGTGGAGAAGTGGAGAAGTGGCATAGACTCTTCAGCAGCTACATTATATCAAGAAAAGCTAATACAGTTTTGAATACATTAAAAGAAAAAAAAAGAAACAAGCAAAAGTGGAGAGGCAGGTTTTGCCTCTTGATGAGCTCATTGTAGAATAGTATGCTCCTGTTTACTACCCTTCTATTAAGATACTAAAAAAGAGGGATAGAAATGGTGGAAGAAAAGCTGTAAAGCTCAGGCCTAAGCAAGGAACTTCAGGGGCCAGAAAATCTTGGTTTTTCAGTAGAAGGACTGAGAAGACACTGCATACTAAATCAAAGATACCGAGAAAATGTGATGCACTCAGAAGACAGAGAAATTAAAATTGAAAATTAGAAATAATTTTTCACAAAGATTAGTGTATATTTCATCTCTCAGTGCCTTCAGGTAAAGACTAGGAACCTTTCTTTTAGGATAGCTTTAGGAAAATATTAGTCATTTTGCCAAACAGTTGTTAAAATGTAAGAGTAACTGTGCATTTGTTCAATACATAAAAGAAAGATAATTTATGTTTTACTATTCTTTCCTGCCCATCTACAAAGGTAGAAATGTCAGTGGAAAAATTATTTCAGCCAAAGGAGACCAAAGTTATCTGGATCAGTAGTCCTGTTACCACAATTTAACTGCTAATCAGGCATCTAATAAACAATTTAGGAAGATCACATCTTAAGAGAATGGAATGTGATCCTTGCCTAACTATTTAGTCTATAAATCCAAGAGCTTCACATTTTTATCCTCAAAGTCATATGGTTAAATCTGTAGTATACTATTTGCATTGCACTATCTCATGTCACATATACACTGCAATATGGAACAGCTTCAAAAGGAGATGACAGCTTTAGTTTTCTTGGTTTGTGAGCTTCAATCACAAATTCTCTATTGACACTGTAGAGATGTGTCATAATACCAAGGACAGCAAAAAGGTTTGGGTTAGCAACTGTGTTTTCTACTGCAAACCATCATAAAATGTGGTATTCTAAATAACAAAATTTTGGGTAATGAAGCATTTCTAATTCTAAAATTGACATAGCTGTAAAAGCAACCAGCCTTTGGAAGGTGATATCCTACAGTAGTCCACAGAATAAGCTGTGCCTACTAACAGTTGTACATACTAATCTGCCAGTGTAGATTCCTACTTGAATCTTCCCAAGAAAGAGAGTGCATCACTCTTCAGCTTACAACCTCATTTGTCCTCAAGGAACTTCCCTTAATCATCTCTCCTTTTCACCCTTCAGATAACAGCTTTCATGTGTTGAATGAATCTGTAATCTGTAGGTTACCAACACTATGACCCATCCAGACTTCTCTATCTACCATCTTTCCTGTTAATAAGTCGACTCCAAACCACCACACTTCAAAGAACTTTTGAACAATTTGCACTTAAGTTTAAAAAACAGTATAAAAATGCATTCCTGGCCAGTCTCATTCAGCTGCTGAACTGGAAGAGCTCTTACATGACTTGAGTCTAATAGCATTTGACTGAATAGGAAATCAGAAGTCAGACAAGAATATTTTCATCCCCAGAAAAGATAAAACTAAGTTACTGCTTTAAACGGCATTGAATTAGCTCATATGAATAATAGCTCACAGTCTTTCCAAGTTCTGCGGCTTAATAAGACTCCTTTTTTACTTCCTGTCTGAAGATTTACTAGAAAAGATTCACTCCTTCTGGACACAGTGATTACATTCAAACTCCAGAGATGAAAAAAGAAACAGCTATGCAAAACAGAAAGTATAAATAGCATTGGCTCCTGGTAGCAGTTTTCTTACCATATTCATGCGACAAACACAAAGGTCTAGAGGACAAAAATTGAAGGAACACTTCATAGCATGGGACTGCAGCACACAGGCTTTGCAGAGCTGCATATAAGAATAGGAAGAGGCCAAAAGGGACAGAACAGATGTGAGCCAGTCAACAGAACTATCACCCATATCACGGAGTTGGAACACAGCTGGTAAATGGACTTTGTAAGTTCAGAGCTGAGCCAACAAATATGAGGAGAAAATTTATGTGATCCAAAAAGTAGATTCCTATTAAGCTCCATACCTACAGTACCTACAAGCAAACACTACCAAAACCCCACCTCATGTATATCAACAAAAGGTGAATACAAAAGTAAACAATCCTTTATTCTCTTTGAACTTTTGTTGTGAATTACTAAGCCAGTAGCTCCCTACCTGCATGAACTTTCACTATAACACCCTTTCCCTTCAAACAGCAGCATTAAGATGTTTATCTAACCTCTAATCAGACACAAGCTGCTAACGCATTGCCACAATCTTCCATGGCACCAATTAAATATCTACCTAAGCACTATTTACTTTGAGTGTACCAACCACACTGCTTGGAGGAGGTGACTATGTGGGGCATAGTGTGGAACAAATTCCCACAAGAGACAAGAACCTCCAAAAACTCCATCACCTTCTACTCAGCACAATGTACACTCATGAACACTATTCATTTAAAATAGGAGTATAACCATCAAAGTACTCATCACAAACCCAAAACACCATACTATCCGAACAACAAACCCTGCCCTAGAGACAGAAAAAGGCACACTGGGCATCAACACATTGTTTAATTCCCCTCTTGGAAATCTTTCCTGTACAAGGGTGATAGTAACGTTTTGTATCTATGTATTTTGACACAGTCTTTAATCACTGTTTTGCATGGGACCACTGCTTCATTTACCAAACAGTTAATCAATATTTTGCTTTCACTTCATAACTCACTGTGTGGCCCACGCTTTGTTTACTGACCATTATTCAATTGTGTTATGATGGCAGAATAATTAATCTCCTCCAGGGCTTCTCAATGGTGCTCATTACTTCAATATCTAAGCACTGCACAAATGCAAATCAACTAAGCTTCACAACAAATCCAATGGCAAAGAAAAGGTACTACTGCTGTCCAAATTGTAGGGTTTGCAGGCACAGCAAAATTAAAGCAGAGGTGTTCAGTGATTTTAGATGTCCTGTCTGAGGGATCACAGATGTAGTTTAAAAGTATTTAACAATATTCCAAACACAGACATTGCACCATCAGTCACAGGTGTGACTGCAGAGCAAATTAGATTTAAGACTCTAAAGGTGGTCATTAAAAATTAGATAATTAGAAACTATTAAAGGTTCCACATATAGAGATCACAGAACTTGTTCAAGTGGTTATATTAGCACCAGGTGGGAAAAGTCCAGTGCAACAGTGCATTATTTTGCTCACATGACCTTCCTTTACTCTCCCTTGCTTCCTTCATTAATGACTTCCCAGCTCCAGCAATAAATGAGGCAGGAGTCACACAAGCATCACTCATCTCTCCTGCACAACCCTAGTACATCCCTAGAGCAAGTCCATCCTGCTCAACACTTGGGCCAGAAATCCTGCAATAAAAACAATGTGTAATCACATATGTACCATAAGGGGACCAAATTAAGGTTGCCGGGCAACCAACCCCCCATATTATGCCGCAAATCCCTGTCATCTCTTCAGCAAACAAATGCCAGGACCTGTCTCACAACCCTGCTCTCTCCCTAGTCTGCTCCTGTGACCCTAATTACCCGTACTCCCAAAGGCTTCTTCATTGTAGTTTCTTTGTCCAGCCAATGCCTGCTTTCACTCACTACACCAGTTGGTTTTCTGTCTTAGTGTTCTTCATAATTAACATTTAGTTCACTCCATTTCCTATTTCCCTGACCAGCTGTCAGTACCAAAAGATGAAACAGACACTGTTAAAAAAATAAAAATTTAAAGCATGCTCTGCAAGTAAACTTCAGAGACTTCAGCTATTAAGGTTTTAGCAAGTCTTGAAAAGCGGTGTAAAGCGGTTTTTTCTAAAGCATTAAAATGTCACCAAGTTTAAGCAGATTTTTACAATGAAAAGACAGTTCATCTCTCTGCTACCAAAACAATTGCCTGCCACATTTCAATTATCTCTTGCAGAATAGGGCATGCTGCTTCATTTCCAAGGAAAGATCACTAGAATGAGAAAAATATTGTCATTTTGCACAAAATTTATCACCAAAACCAGCAAAGACATCTCAGCTGACTTTTTTCAAGGACAAACAATAATCAATGGGCATGCAACAGAGAATGTTAGATGAAGACAATGAAGTCTGGCAAAGCTGTGAGCAAAAACAGTGTTAAATGAAATTTCCTGTAAACTCTTTAATGGAAAAGGGAAATTTCTTTAATAGAGAATGACTGAAAGTTAAAAAAATTTCTCATACACTTCATTGTCAAAGTTGGTTTCTGCTACTGTTTCCCTTTAAGAGTGGATTTCGCCCAAATGCAACTAATATTTTCAGTCTGGTTTATCTACTCTCAGCATATTTTTACTTTATCATCACATATTGTCTTTACTGTGATAAGTCACTGAGTAAGTCAAAATAAATTTTAGTTGCAAAACAAATAGATGATGAGCCTGATATGAAGAACTTATTTGAGAGCCAGCAATAACATAGCACTTATTGTTCTAAAACACATATCTATGGACATACTTGACTACAAAGACAAAACCAGTCTAGAATACAGATGGAAGCAGCAAATGGTCTGCTGATCTTCTCCAGGGGGCACACGACAAAAACTATGATGAAACAGCTGATAAGCAGTCAAGTCACAAGAGATCTAGTCAATCTGAACAAGAGCAAAAACAGAAAGTTAAAACAGTTGAGTACTTATTCATATAGGGAGACAGAGCAAAGTGAATTAGACATTCTGCAGCGTAATTTGGTTGTTGGTTTCTTGGTACACAAAGCATTTTGCTGTGCAGAAAAATATAGTCAGGAAACTAAATCAGAAAATATCCCAGTAAAATACCTTGTTTCAATAGGATATTCAGAGGACATGTTCAAACTAGGCCTCCTGGTCTTGGAATAACTTGCGATGTAGATCTGCTAAATATCGGCACTTTTATTTTTCTAGGAAAATTTCATTGCGCACCTCTGAGAGGCAGTGGATGGAACTGTACCCCATTGGCCCAACCTTAACTACTCCTGCATCACCTACTTGTCTCCTCCCATTTTAAAAGAACTGGATCTGGTATTATTACCTCCACTACTTTTTACCTTAAGGAAAGAAGAACGCTATGACTGTACAAACAAAAGAGTACTTAGTATCCCAGATCTAGATAAATGTAATCGGTCTTAGTAGGATACATGCTTAAAATAAGCAAAAGAAGACATCTCTTTACACAGCAAGGAGCCACCCTATGGAACCAACTGCCAGGGGACATTGTGAATATTGCAGAAGAAAGAAAGATCTGTCAAGGGTTACAGAGTAGGAAAACTGTGTCAGGCTCAGGCAGTTCCTGAGAGCAGTCAGTGGCTGGAACAATCCCTCTGGGAATACAGCACGTGCTGCTCCTACTTTCAGCGTTCCCCCAGCATTCACCTACAACTGGTAGTAACAGAGAGAGGCTGGACTATGAGGGGGTTACTAAATGTGCAGAAGACCACAGGAAGGCCCCAAGCTGCATACACTGGTAGAATAATAGGAGCTCTACCATATGTGCTAGCCTTCCGCTGCTACTCCTAGGCCTGTGTTTATGGCTGCGCTTCCTACATGTTTTTCCATTTCAGAGACAGTTGTCATCTCTTCCCTAAAAAAGCCAACCAACCAACCAACCAAAAACACTAAGGTAAGAGAATACATAAGAGGGAACAAGAAAGTGGAAGAGAGTCAAAGGGTTACAAATGCAGAAAATACAGATTTGCTAGGGGACATCAAGCTGAGCATCTCTAACAGCTTTTCTGTGACCACTCTGAACATATTAAGGATGTGGGGAGGCTGCCCAGTGGCATCCTACCCAGAGATGGATCAGGATGAGAAAACCAAAATGGGTGCAAAGGTACTGGGATTCCCCTACAAGCTGCCTCCTTGAGATGCTGCCAACAGGTTCATCAAAGGCAAGAATGTCACTGACCAGAAAATCCTGTTATCTGCTTGGGCCTTGGAAGGGGACAATATACAATTTACAAGCTACTGGATAGATGGTCCTTTAGTCTGATCCCACACAACAGTTCTCATGATCTCATGAACAACCTGTCCTCATTCAGAATGAATGACACCGTTGGTTTCTGCTTCAATTTGCTCCATTTTCCCCCCTAAGGCCTATGGTGGCTTATGTATTTGCAGTACAGGACAGAGTCTCGATGCAACCAAGCTGCTCTCACCACATGGCCTGGCACAGATCACATTCATGGACAAGGATGTTGAGAGAGACCTCATTATGTACAACCCCTGTGTTAACATTAAGCCATTGCTTACAGATTTCTAGGGGAAAAAAATATCTGCAAATAGTGTAATACCATTATTCAGCTTCCCCACAGTGATCTTGAATGCTGCTGAAAGGAGCACCATGGGCAGCCATGCACGTACAAAAGCATGCATGAAACCAGGCGAGTGCTAAAGCTGTGCTATTCTAACGTGTATGCTAAATGAGCAGCAACTGAAATCACTAATGGTAACATTGTTTGCAGCTGGCTTATGAAGCCACTACCAAGCTTTAACAAGATGATTTTTAGAGAGGCTATACCCAGCAAAAAAAGCACAAATTCAGAAGTAAGAGAAATGCTAATACAGCAGTAACATGCTGTTATGTTTCTGTAACTCGAATGTTACATAGGAAAATGAAAGGATAAGAAAAATATAATTCAAGAAGGAAATGGCGCCATGCTCCATATGTAAGACACAGACAGGCATACATATCAGTGCTCTTCATTCTCCCTATGATTTCAGCACACAGCTGATCTTTACACCTGCTTAGTGTACTTATAGCATTCTGCAGAAAATTGCAGGAAAAGTTACAGAAAAAGCCAATACATTACAGAAATTACAAAATCTCACCAGCAAACGTTTGTACTCCTTTCTCTAAATTTCACATAAAAATAGACAGGGTTTAGTTGCTTACTGAAACAAACTCTGCTACTATCTAAACTAGCTTAACTGGCTGTGGTGAATAATGCTAGACAAAAGATTTTTTTACCAATGCTAGAAAAAGATTCTGGCAAACATCCCTGCAAGAAAATCTTTATTGTACCCATGGTTTCAGGGCACAGAGGGCTGTTTCAAGGTTTGGGTTTATGAGAACAGAATGAAAACAAAAGGGAGGACTATCTATCTTGTTATGTTTGTAGGGAGAACCCAGTGGAAAAAATAGCACATGAGCTTATAATTAAAAACTGTATCATGATATTTATGCATAGGAAGGGTAACTAAGGTTGCACAGGCACCATTCTTTTCTGAATTCCAAGGACTTCATTTTAGATTCTGAATAGCATCTTTTACCATAGGTTTTGGTGAGGGGCTGGAAGGAATAGGGATGACAACAAGCTAATCATGAACTAATTACTAGTTAATTTTCTAAAATTGCATAGACACAAAGAGAATTTGCTCCACGAGGCCTAAAGAGGAACTAAGAGTAACCAAAGGGAAAAAAATCAGCTGTTCTAAATAAGGTCCATTCCATTCCCTAACGATAAAGGCTAAGGGTAAAGAAGTCTCCCAAAATTCAGTAAGAAAAAGATTAATTTCTCAAGTTATTTAGGAAAGTGAAACAAGGCTGCACAGTCTCTCAGCCAATGCAGAAGGGACACAAAGCCCAGGCAGATAGGAAGAGATTCATGACCTACTCCCATCTCTGCCATTTGTACTGTTCCAGTGCCAATGTAGTTCATTTGCCTAGCAACAATAGTCTTCAAAGTGCTGAGTGCTGCATAAACATTTTTCTTTCCAGTATCATCTCCCTTTTCCTCTTGTCTGGAAGGGGGTAAAAAGTAAGATCCCTTTTAAGAAATGGAGAAAAGAACAAGAGTTTTTCACTGATCTGGTCCAGGCCACAGAAGCATCTGACAGAAGTGGGGTGAAAGCCCCAGTTATATCCCACTGCTATTTAGAAGCAGTTAAGAGTGTTTTACTCAGCAGCACATCCTTAAAGCCTGGCCATCCACGCGTCTGGAGCTAGGCTAGGCTGGAAATGCATTTTAATGGCAGTCAAGAGAAGGCCTAGACTGTGAAGGAAAACATGTCCTAGGCTTGCTAGGACATGCAGGAGCTTGATTCACAGTCCCTCTAAAAGTTATGTGAAACACAACATCAAAAGGTGGCATTGGATCAGAGATGATATATGGAGTGTCTCATAACTGCTCCAGCATATGCCAAGAGACTGACGTGACAGTTGATTGCCATGCAACTTCTTGCACCTCTTTCTCGGCAACTCCGTATCTCTCCCTGAGGAAGAGCCAAGCCCGTGCTCCTGGTCTGATAGCTTGCTGCAGCACCGTGCTGGCTCCCCCAGAAGGCCGGTTCGGAGGGTCCGGGCCCTGTCCCCGGCCTGGGGCACCGGAGGCCGGGTAGAGGAGCTCCTCCCACACCGCCGGGTGGCAGGGCCTGGAGCGGGAAGTTCCGCTGTCCTTACGGCGGTGGCTAAGGGGAAGGCGGGAGAGATCGAGCTCTTGCAGGGGCTGTGGGAGCCCACCGCCGACGGGAACCCTCCCGCTCTGCCTGCAGCCCTTCGCTGCCCGCTGAGCTCTGAGGAAAAGCAAACCAGGATTAAACAAAAAGGACAGGTGCCAGGGCGGGCTTGCTGCCTGCTGGGCGTGATGGGTGCCGCGAAAGCGGAACGACACCGAGAACGGAACCCACCGCCGACCTGGCGCCCCCTCCTCCCCCGGGCAGCCTGGCCGGGAAGGAAGGAGGGGAGCGGGGAGCGGCCGGGCCCGGAGGAGCCTCACCCGCTCTCTGCTGCGGCTGCCGCTCTGGCGCAGGGCCTGCGGGGGGGGCCAGGGGGAGGACAGCCGCGCCCAACGCTGCCTACCCTAGCCCTGCCTGCCCCTCCTCGGTGCGTGCCTGCTTCCTCTGTCTATCTCCCTACCCCTCCTTCCCTGCCTCCCTTCCTGTCTCCCCGTTTGCCCCTTCCTTGCCTGTCCGCCCGCGCCCTGGCCCGAGGAGCGCCTCCGTCTCCAGTACCACGGACAGCGCTCAGACACTCTGTCCGGACCACGTCGGGGAGGGCTGATCGGTGCTCCCGTCTGCTGCCCCGCCTGGCCCGGGGCAGGGCCACCCCTGTCGGGGTACCGGGAGCTGGGGGTGTCTCTCGGTTAGGGAGAGGCGTGCCCCTCCCTCCGCCCTCCCATGCGCTGCGCTCAGTCGTTTCTCACCATTTCCTTTGAGGAGCAAGCTCCTCTCACTATAGACACCCCGACACTACTAGATCTGTGACTCCTGCTCGCCCTACCCCAGATGCAGCCCAGCTGAAGGCCCAGAAGTGTTTTCCCTCAAATGCCGCAGGGCCGTCCGCCCGCCCTCCTTCCCTCGGTGCCTTGCAGGCAGGAGATCGTCCAGCCCCTGCATCCCAGCACCTCACCCCCTCCACCGAGCTGTGCTGCCTTGCCAGGCAGCCACCGCAGCATATACCCCACACAGAATTTCAC
Source organism: Psilopsiagon aymara (assembly GCA_024733675.1). NCBI lineage: Eukaryota > Metazoa > Chordata > Aves > Psittaciformes > Psittacidae > Psilopsiagon > Psilopsiagon aymara. Next base: position 10,752 of record JANRGW010025911.1, read on the forward strand.
CACAGCTCTCACCCTGGTGAATCACACACATCTCCCTGGGCACACTGTGCAGTCTAGGGATGCTCCTCTCCCCAGAATCACTTCCAGACTTAACTATTCTCATTTAAAGAAAAAGAAAAAATAGTTCCTGCAATTCAGAAATCACCAGTAGTGACTCCAAAAGAGAAAGCTGGACTTCAGACTCATGCTCAGGGCCCTGCTTTTACTCAAAGATGCTGTTCACTGACATCAAGGAAGCTTGAAAAGTGTAATCCTACAATACTTGTCCTAAGGAAGCACACATGGAGGAAGAACATCCCAGCCACTGCTGGCACACCATGGGGACTATGCAGCTGCAATGGCACCGCTGAAGGAAGGAGAATGGTGCCAGTGTTCTGCCTGTGCTCTAGCTGCTCCAGGAGAGCATAGCTTCTCTCAGGAGACCTCTGCCTCTCTCCTACTTTTCTCACCAATCTATAAACACTATGAAGCAACTCCACAAGTAGCATCCTCCAAATTCCAAGCTGAAAATTTGCCATGTCTGTCTACAAGCAGCGTGGGAGTCTGTTATCACTGATAGCTTCTAACAATAGGGCTGGTTTCCCTTGGGAGATGCAAATGAGCTCCAGCTGGACAACACATGGATGAGACAGTAAAGATGGAGTGTCCTCCTCTTTGTATCACCCTCTTGGATACTGTCTCCTCCGGGCAAGCAACTGCTTCCAGCCCTAGGGGGTGTACAAATAGGCCCCATCACTGCCATGTTTCTAGCAAGAATTTGAATTAAACACCCACATTTGTGTAGTGTCTATCAGTTATGTCACTGGTGTTCCTCTTGCTGGGGACAGAGAATCCTTAAAGTGAATGTAGAGAACCCTTACAATGCATCCATCCCCTTTCATATGATACTAACATCAGGTCCTGTCCTGCACACTTTATCAGGTGAATCAAGCTCACAGCTTCCCAGTGGCTTGTATTATAGCACAGCAGGGGAGTGGTTATCGATTTCTTTTCCCAATTATCCTGAGTCTGGCTTTCCACATCCCTTCAAGAGTGTGACTAGGTCCAGCTGCCACTCCCCATGGCAGTTTTAGCAAAGTTCCAGTTGTCCATGGTGAGGTCTGGGGATACTAAAACAAATACCAACATGGGAAACAGTCAACATAAAACTATTGTTTGTGGTATCTGTATACCTTTGTAAGAAATGGGATGCGGAGGTAAAACTAATTTGAGCAGCAGTTTTACTGGAACGGTTTAGAAAATCCCTTGTGTTGGTCCCTTCTTTTTTGGGGTTGTATCTTTGGAATAAAATGTGTTAAAATGAATTTGAACATGTTTTACAGGTAGCAACAGCAGAGCCTTCAACACCAATAGGCTTCTCTCATGTAAGACATAAAACATTTGACATGGAATGTACTATCGAAGCCAGGCCGAAGGGGGAGAGGCATTCAAGGGCTGATTTCCATTTCAAACTGCATTCTGGCACTTTGTACTCCAGCACCATTGGTGGATCAATATTTAATGCCCAGAGATTCTGGCTCTGTGAGATACATGTCAGGGGACCTCTAGAGCCAATCTGCTTGGGTAGAGGAGTGATAATTATTCATGGGCTCCTGCCTCTCACTCCTTCTCTTGCACAGCCCCACTCTGCTGACTCAGTGCCTTACTCAGTCTCCTCTCCCTCTCTCTGCCGCTGTAGCCGGATCCCTTTGCCTTCACAGCTTCTGAGAGCCTGCGCGTCCCACCATGGCCAAAACAGCGATGGGTAAGAAAACACCTCTCTTTCCTCCAGCCACTACACCGGCCACTATTCCCTGGGAATGCTGCTTTCACTGGCTGCTCCTCTCAGCATCCCTGGAGCTTAGGAGGGAATCAAGACATCGCTAAGCAGATTTTTGATTTCTTTGATCAGGAAAAAAAAAAAAAAAAAAAAAAAAAAGGAGAAGGTGGGGGACCCCGGGGCTCTTTTAACATCCTGAGATCGGATTAATTATTACTTATGGGTGAGGTCGGCACATGAGCACTGCTTGATTTTGAAACAGCTTTCATTATTCTGAAGATTAATATATATATGGCATTAATATATATATTAAATATATATATACATAAAAAAGAAAACGAACCGGAAAGTTATCCCCGCTGTAGATACACCTCCCCCTGCTGTTGTAGCCCCCAATCTGTGCTCCCCTCTGCTCCTGAAACGCACCGCGTAGAGAGGAATAAAAAAGCAGGCAGGGGGATAGGCACCGCCGGCCTGGGGGGCGCGGGTGCCCGTGGTGGTGCCGTGAGGAAGGGTCGGGTGGGGGGACTGCAGGGAGGCGGGCAGCGGCCGCGGCG
>JANRGW010025912.1:0-95736 GCA_024733675.1 Psilopsiagon aymara
ATTAGGGACTGTAGTGATAGGACAAGGAGTAACGGGTTCAAACTTAAACAGGGGAAGTTTAGACTGGATATAAGGAAGAAGTTCTTTACTGTGAAGGTGGTGAGGCATTGGAGTGGGTTGCCCAGGGAAGCTGTGAATGCTCCATCCCTGGCAGTGTTCAAGGCCAGGTTGGACAGAGTCTTGGGTGGCACGGTTTAGTGGGAGGTGTCCCTGCCCATGGCAGGGGGCTTGGAACTACATGATCTTAAGGTCCTTTCCAACCCATATTCTATGATTCTATGATTCTATCTTGTTTTAGGTATATTTTTTACCATGGTCAATATAAAAAAAAACCCAACAAACCTTATCCATTTATTGTATAATCCCCTAGCAAACATTGATTTCTGGATTCATAAAAGTTTTCTTGTAATAAGCACTCAGTAATTCTGTGGTGATACACCTACAAAAGGAAATTTTCACAAAGGCAGCACTCTTTTCTTCCAACAGAAAAGCAAATACATTTACAGTGCCCCCAGTTCTGTCCCTGAACCTCTGAAATTGCAAGAGAGAAAAAGGTGGAGAACAGGTTTCAAAAGCAGCCAGGATGTAACAGAGATCCAAAATGAAATTGGGAAGGAAGCATTGCTCAGTTAGTCCTTCAAATGAATTCCCAGGAAAAGTAATTATGAGTAAGACTGTACCTATATATGTACTTTTTTGATTGATGTCTGAATCTAAAAAAAAATTTTTTTAAAAAAAGAGATGCTTTGCTATACTTTTTCAGGATTTGCAGTAAGGCACATTCGGTTTTGATTGGATTAAATATTTTACCAGGCTGCAAAATACTGTTTTTATTATGGGGCTGTTCTAGCAAAATTTAACGAACAGCAAGACAAGTGGGAGTTTGGAACCATGAAAAAAACCCAAAACAACCCTGAAAGGAAAAGGTTAGAATACTTCATTGCCACAGTATGGGGATTAAAGCACAGTCTTCTACCTCCCAGGAAGATACTTAAATACAAGGTATTCTGAGATGACTGTTTTACTCTTTGCAGGGGGGAAAAAAAGTCTTCTTTATATTAAATACTTTAAATATTCACTGGAGCAAGAGCTGGCACTTGGAAAGACCTGAAGTTATGTGCAAAGTCACAGAGTTCTTACTTCCTGTGCCTCAATATTCACTTATTTTTATTCCAGCACCTATTTTGAATCATGCAGACAATTTGACCATTTTTTTTCCATATCGTAAGATGTTAAAACTCTACTGGGCTTTGACAGGCAACTGGGGCACGTGTCCAAAAGAGGGCAGAGAAACCATTTTCTCATCATTTTTCTGCTTCACTCTGATAGCACCTCTAACTTTTGTGATCTTAGTGAGAGGAAAAAAGATCTGAAATGGCAAAAGGAGCTGTTTTTGCATTCCATTTTCATTTTTCATTTCTCTGAAACCTTACACAGAATTTGACCCAGATCTGCTTCAGAGTAGTCAAACCCCTGGTTTTAGGTGGGATTCATTGCTTACTGGAATAAATTGCCCAGCACAATTTCAGCTGCAGGCTCTAATCAGAGTGTTCTGCTTCCAGTCCTCCCGTGATGGGAACCCCCAGGGGACAAAGCCTTGGCAACAGGATGGATGTGTAACTATGACACTAGGGGCTAAGTAAAAGAATCTTTGAGCCTTTAGAGACTGTGCAGGTATCACAGCCTTTCTCTAGGACACGGGAACTGATTTAGAATATTTGCTGGACTATAAAGTGGAATATAAACTGGAACTGATTTAGAATATAAGCTGGAGAATATTTGTATTAACCTCATCTTCCCATTCCTCTGCATAGAGAGAATGTAACCAAGCACAAAGCCATTACTGGAAAAAAAAAAAACCAACAAAACCCTGCAAGTACAAATAAATAATATGGTTTCACTCTATTATGAAGAAACCAATGAACCTAGGTTTTCTGTGAGCCCAATGATAATACTAGATTATGTAGCTTTTGAGAGTTTATGAAATACCTAGTGTAGGTACTGTTGTATTTTAAGTTTGCATTATTTTGTCTTTGGTACAACGCCACTGGCTTGCTTGATACAACAGCCACTCCCCCTGGCTTCTCAAGGATGGTAAAAACTTTGTAATTCTGTCATGCCATTCAGTGAAATCATCTGGAGTGTGACTCTAAGGAGTAGCATTTCATTTGTATAACCCTAAAATCAAAGCAGTTTCTTTATGGAAACAAGCCTGCCTTAAACAGCTTGCATTAAAGCTTGTTTGTAGCTAGTGGGTCAAAGTTCCCAAGGACATGGCAGAAAAGTCTGGCAGAGTGTCACATGTAGATTCGTCTTAAAAATGCTGTCATAGAGCATTGCAGCAGGAAAACATAAATTGCAGACATTATGCCATTTTTATATATTTTCAGAGTGCTTCCAAAATAGGATATTTGCAGATCAAATGAAGGAAAAAACAAAGCAAAACAAAACAAAAACCAGTTTGGCTGAAGCTATTGTAAGGAGTATTTGGAAATTTCTTAAGGCATCTTTGAGAAGGTGCTGCGTGTGTCAGCTCACTGATCATGACCATCTCTTTTTTTCACATACTCTGTAAGAAACCATTAAATCCACTGAGAATAAGACAGTGAGAGTTTCCTTTACTTGTATGTTAATTTATTTCATTAAATCTCTGTTTTTTTATTTTTAGCATCTTTAAAAATGCCTGGTTTTGAACACAGAGGAGAGGGAATGGGTTTGTTGCTAAGCAGTCTTATCAACATAGGTACATTCTGAGTCTTATCTGTTTAACTCTTAGAAAAAGAAGCAGTTGATCTAAATCAACTACTTCAGTAGCTTTCTTTTAAATTTTGTGAGTTTTCGCTGAAAGTCAGAAAAGCCTGGGAAAAATCAAGATGTTGTATCTGGATACTTTTGTGAGGCAAGACAGCTTTCTCTGTCTAGAAAATAATTGGAAGCTCTGTTAGTAGAGGCATTTGAAGGATTTCTATTAGTCTCAAGTTATGTCATCATATTAGCAAAATTTAGCTAATTAACTATGAATTAGCAATAGATGCAAATGGGAAGTATAAATGTGAGCAGATACTAAACACTATATTAAAAGTATGCCAGTTGATATACAAATGTGATGGTAAGTTGGGACACAAAAGAGAAGGCATACTACAGTGCAAGCTGATAACAAGACCCCTATGAAATTTTGCCTGACATTTTTCATGGAAAAATCTAGTCTGTATGAAGCCCAGTTGTTTACAGCTTTGCTAAACTTCTGTTGTTCAGGCTGTGTATCTGTCTGAGTCTGAATTGGTTTTGGGAGTTTTAACTAGAATGCTTTCAGCATTTCCAAGAATGAAATGAGAGAAAACTGTTGTTTGCCCTTGTAATAACAATCCCATGACCAGTTTGCTGAAGAGCTTTAATATCTCCATATTCCAGAGGGATCTACTGAAATTCAGTCAGGAAACTGTTCTGTGGCAGTGAATTGACTTTTGACATCCCTGTGAAAATTATGCCAGGCTAAGAGCCACTGGAAAAAGCATTTCACTGAGGGTAGCTGTCGTAGTTTAAGCCCAGCTGTAACTCAGAAACACACAGCTGCTATCTCACTCCGACCCCCTTCTTCCCCCCTGCTCACGGAGGGATGGGGCGGAGGATCAAAAGTATGTAACTCCCATGGGTTGAAATAACAGCAGTCCAGTAACTAAGGTATAATGCAAAATACTGCTGCTCCCACAATAATAATAATGACATGGGAAATAGGAAGGGAAGAGAATACAACCGCTTACCACCTGCTGACCAATACCCAGCCCGAACAAGCAGTGATCTAAGCCTTTCGGGTCCCTGCCACCAGTTTATATAGTAGGCATGACATGCTATGGTATGAAATACCTTTTTGGCTAGTTTGGGTCAGATGTCCTGTCTGTGCTTCCTCGTGGCTTCCCCTCCTCCCTGGCAGAACATGAGACTCAGAAAGTCCTTGGTCAGAGTAAATATTACTGAGCAGCAACTAAAAACATCGGTGTTATCAGCACTGTTCCCATGCTGAAAGTCAAACCCACAGCAACTTCAACTGATTAATTTGGAATCAAAAATATCTCATTTCATGTATCTCTGTGGTCTGAGATTTGTGTTCTGTTTGGCTTTTACCATTGGCTGCCAGGTGAGCTGGACTTCTCTTTGGGTCCCAGTGTTCTTCCAGCTGTGAGTTTTGGAAATGATCATCTTTGATCCCTCTCTAAAAGCTGTAACAGTGCAGAGTCCAACCTCACCCATCTGCATGGCACTACATTTTCCTGCAAAGCTGTCTTCTTAGTTCTTCCCTTTGGATTTGGGCACAGGGCAGGTTCCTGAGGCAATTTGTTCAACCTGCTTTACTTTTGTAGAAACAGCTATGGCAGCTGCTCTTCCTGTATTTTTACCATGCTCACTGTTCCTCTTCTCTCTGCTGCACTCCCCCTCAGGAATTCCTTCCATATGACTGTGCCATCTGTCTGAGTGCTTCTCATTTGCTTGCATTCCTCTCAAAAATCAGGGTTTTGCAGTTCTGCCGTGGTTTGGTAGAGCAACAATACGTGTTTCCGCTTGTCACAGTTTTACCCTTTTTGAAAGAGATGTGGTAACAGCCATACAGAAAGTGTTAAAAAAATATGGGTGCTACTTTGTCTGTATCTGTTTTCAGGAAATCAGACAATGCCAATTGTCACAAGCCAGTCACACCTACATTATTGAACTTCCTTAGCCTTAAAACCAGGCTGGCTACGTCCAGGCTACCACCCCCTGGCTAGGCTGATCACCAGCCAGGATTAATTCCTGAACCATTCCAGGAAGACCACTTGTTAGTCCATACCAAAAGTTTGACCAAATCCTGGCACTGTTTAATCTACTAGTTTAGATAAAATCCTCATGTTATTCTCATCTGAACACATCAAATGCCTGGGATCCTCTGAGCAATCACATAAAACCCTTTCTGCATTATAAAGATATATTTTATCATTATTGAATCAGACTTCTCTAAGATTACAGATAGAGTGACTGCTTTCCAAGCATATTTTGAACTTCCAATGCGGAAAATTCTAGCACTGGAAAAAAAATTGTGGCACATGTTTAGACTGATTTTTTTGAGTTTATTCTTTAGGCATTATTTAATATAACCTTTGCATGCACCTTTGTTTGCTTTCTCTTGTTCGCTTCAAATGTCTTTTTCCTTGTTCTCCTGTCATTAGATGATAAAAAAAACCCCATACAGACAATTTTAATAGAGCTTGGGGACCAATGTTTCCACCTGAACTATTGTATTTAATGAGCACAGCAGATGATACTTTGGTCAGATGAGTCAAAACTAATAATACTTCACTGGGTCTTAGTTCTTCATGGGCAAACAGTGCTTAGCACTGCAGGCACAATTGTGCACAGGATTTCACAGGACTATCTCCTTCTCAAAAGGAAATATATGAGTAAGGAAAAAAATGCCAGAAAAAGAATGCTTATTTTAACCATATGTGGTTTTGGAGGACTGTCTTTTATTGAACATCAGTTCAATGAGTAACATAAAAAACTCATATAGCAATTGTAAACTCTGTCAGAGAAGAGAATAAGGATTTCTTTATGCATCAATGACTAAACTGTAAACAACCAACCGACCAACCAGAAACTCAAGTAACCACTTTGAACCCTTGGCTTCAGCAGAATGGAGAACACAACTTTTATGTAGTGGGAACATCAGGGCATGCAGAGCTTTCTACACTGTTCCATGGAGTAGAGCATTGTGGGTTGCAGCTGGCTGAATCCCTCAGCTCTCCTCTCCTATGAAAGGACAGTGGTGGTGCCTTAGAGCCTCAAGAGTTATTCTTCCTGTTAGAGAAGCAGAACCTCCTAAAGTGATAGCATGAAGTAGAAAAGACCATCCCTCTTGCGTTATTTTCTAATGCTCATGCACAATGCATGTTTTGTTCAAATTATAAATTATCATTGTTATAAAGCAAACCAAAGTGACTTTTACCTGCCAACATCCCTATTCAAATCCTCCAAGAGATGATGAAATCATCTGACATGAAGCAGAGCAGGGGCTACATTCTTTACAGAGCCTTAAGTGATGCATATTTTACCAACTCATCCATGAGAAAGGAATTCTTGAACAAAATGGCTAAGTAAAGATCATTTTAAAAATATGCTTATGTGGAATTTTAGTTGCGACATGCATCATAAACATTGCTAATGATTGCAGATATCAAACTGTTCTGCAATTAAGAAGCAATTCAATACGTAGCTCTGAAAACATATGTTTTCTGTACTTTTATCTTAAATAGTCTTTCCAGCTTATTAAAAATTGGATACAGATTTTTTGAAAACTTACAACTCCAGCACTATGAAAAGCTGGTGAGGAGCAACTGTTACATATATAAGCATAACTCTCTCAATATAAGTAAGATTAAGGTCCTTGCTCTTCAAGATATTCACCTTTAATTTTAGGTGTTTGAGACATTATTGAAAGCTTAAAAACATTGCTGAAGAGAGTGCTGTGACATCTGAGCCATGGCATAAAACTCATTCACATACCCACTGACAAACAGCATTCTCTGCCTTTCTTTCTGTTCGTGACAAGAGTTGATTTTGGATTTAATTTAAGGGTGAGGCAAGTGCTTTTGAGATAACATTTTGCAGTTCCCTGCTGTTCTGTTCTTATTTGCAGGCCCATTAAATTCTGTTTTGCAAGGAAAGCTTTCTTGATGTGAACTGCTCAGTAATGGCAACAAATTTTTGTTGTTTAAGACTAACGTAAGCCAGTTCTAGAGGACCTGCTGGAAGATACGATTTTCCCATACTTCAGCTGAGGATACAGTTAGCTTGTGGTGTTGCAGGGTATGAATTACAGTTTTTCTTCTAAAAATAGAAGTCTTTTGCATTCAGACGGTAAAGGAAGCATAACATTTACATTTAAAACAATTCAATAAAGTCGTTCTCAGTGAGATAATATGTTTTTTGTGTCAGAACTACAGTGGGATAAAGAAGCCTGCTTTCAAGGGCCCCTGCCAAGCCATAGTAATTTAAAATAGGTGAGCATCAAATCCTTATGTCTCTATGTCCTGTCATAAGCAATTGGATGAAAAGAGAGAAGTTAGAAAGAAGTATTTAGTAGTATGCCACTGACTAGTTTTCCCAAGGTGAGGTTTAAGCCTTGCACTCTCTCTGTGCCAACCCCTGCAATTCAGTCAGCTGCAGGGAACTCCACAGCATAATTTGTGGCAGCTGGGGACTGCATTTGTGCTCTGCCCCAGGCATGCAGACAAACCAACCAACACAAAACCAGTGGCCGAAAGCAGCTCGCAGGAGAGAGCAAGTGCAGGGCAAGGATTTGAAACTTCCCCATAGAACTCTTCCTACCTCCAGCCATTTTCAGTTCAAGAGATGTCCCGAACCTGATGTGGTTTATCTGGTTAGCAACCTTAAACATTTCTTCCAAGTATCTCTACTGCCTCCCTCCAACCCATGTTAACTTCTGCATCCACGAACAAGGCAGATCTGCCGTGGTTTGGAGATCTGCTGTTCAGTGTGTGAAGAAACAGCCTGTTTTGTTTGTTGGTGGAGTCTGCTTCAAAGCCTGTGTAAAGCAAGAGTAACCAGCCAAAGACGGCAGCTGCCAGGACGTGAGAGTAGTATAGACAAGTGCTCTACTAGAACTCCATGGGTTTGAAAGATGTCAGTCACCCACTTTTTCCTGGGGTTCCTTCCCAGCCACAGCCTGGATGGGAGGCAGTCAACACAGGAGCCCTGCAGAGTCCAGCTCCCTGAGCTGCAGACAAGCAAGGAAAGGTGAAGGCAAATGCGCTCTGCTGTCATGAGGCGCAGAAATGATCTGATAACTGTATGACTCTTGAGAGCAGGTTTGTGTCTCTCAGCAAATGAATAAAAAACCTGCATATGAAATTGTTGCCCAGGGGTCTCGATCTAGAATTAGTACTATAAACCTTCCAACTATCCCTAGACTGTTTCTCCCTAATATTTCAGGGGAGCACAGAACCTAGCAGTCCTTAGAGAGGCTGTACTGTACTTATACCGATCATAACAGACACTTAAAACTTACAGTGCTGGAGGATCCTTAGTGAAGCGGTCCCTTGTACCTGATAAACAAATCTGAACAAAATAATGTGGCTCATGAAGATTTTCTCAGAATTGCTATTGTGTAAATTCAGAATCTGGTGTCAGAAAGTATATAACTTTTCTTTTTAATATGGAACAAGTTTTCTCTTAAAAATAGTGAGGACATTTCTCCCCATGTATGAAGAATGTTTCAGAACATCAGTCTTCTGAAAAATCATCAGTCTCCAATTATTCATGACCAGTTTGTGTCTGAAAGAGTTCAGGACACAGGGACAGTTTCTGTTCAAATCAAGATCTATTTTTGCTGGAAACAAAAGTAGCAGTTTAAAGAGGAAACAAGAGTGTTGATGTATGTACATCATGTATATTTCTGAGGTAAGGATTCTGACTGAATCCTTAAAAATATAATTGTGTCATGGTTTAACCCCAAGTAGCAGGTAAGCCCAACACAACCTCGTGCTCACTCTAACTCCCACCCCCTCAGTGGGATGTGAGGAAGAACAAGAATAGTAAAAGTGAGAGAACTCATGGGTTAAGATAAAGACTGTTTAACAGGTAAAGCAAAAGCTGCACACACAAAGCAAAACAAGGAATTCATTTACCACTTCCCATGGGCAGGAAGATGTTCATCCCTCTCTAGGAAAGCAGGGCTCCATCATATGTAATGGTTACTTGGGAAGACAGATGCCATCACTCCATACATCCCCCCACCCTTCCTTCCCCAGTGTTATATGCTGAGCATGACACCGTATGATATGGAATATCCCTTGAGTCAGCTGGGGTCAGCTGTCCCAGCTGTGTCCCCTCCCAACTTCATGTGCACCCCCAGACTACTCGCTGTTAGTGTGAGAAGTGGGGTGGTGTGAGAAGGAGAAAGGGCCTTGACTCTGTGTAAGCTCTGCTCAGCAATAACTAAAACACCCCTGAACTATCAATCTGTTTCCAGCACAGATCCAAAACTCAGCCCCATACTAGGTGCTAGGGTGAAGATAAAAAGCCAAAGCCAGCACAAATGAGAATAGTAACAGAGGATGTGATGAAAATCTGTGGCGTCATCATAGTCAAAACTGAAACTGTGGTTGCTTAGTTGAGAGAAAAAAATTGTGATGGAGGCATGAAGGAAGGATGTTGAATAAGAGGAGTCTAGAGAAGATGGTTGCTCCTTCCCAGTACATGAGTGAATGTGCATACAGTAAAAGGAAAAGGCAACAATATTGAAATGAAAAAATACATGCAAAGCTATGTAGACAAGCGCATGCATAAATGAATTCTTGATTTTCAATGTTTCATTCAAGCCAGAAACTTAGAATGCTTTCAGAAGTATTTTTATTCAAGGTAGAAAAAGGCTTTAGAAGCCAATAATTCAGTCCTAACCCATCCATTAACTGATGACAACGGAGAGGTACTTTCCATTCTACTAGGTCCTTTCTTCCTGAGCATCTAATGATGAATCTGAAAAGCTGTAATTAGCATTGTTCACAAGAAACTGGTGAGAGTTTTAACTTCACTGGTTAAGAAAGCCAAGTGCTAATAAAACCAGCAAAACTGGTATTATGTTTATGAAGCCAGTTTAGGGGGAAGAGAGTGAATCAGATTAAAATACTATTAATTGCCATAAGATATTATAATCTTATAGTAGTATTTTGGGCATCTTCATACTAAAATTTGCCTTCTTTGTGCCAGGACACTATATTGAGGTTCTGTGCTGGTACTTCTGTCAAAATTTCAAATAGGAGCTACAGATAAGTGAAAAGATGCATAGTTCCATTGTGGCATAGTTTTGTCCCATTCAGGGGAGTTTCTATGTGTGTATGTATGTGTATGTGTATGTATATGTGTATGTGTATGTGTATGTGTATGTGTATGTGTATGTGTATGTGTATGTGCATGCATTCAGAAATAGTTTTTATAAATGATGGATTTTTATGTAAATACTGCATGTGGTGAAAGTATTTTATTTGCCAAACTTTTCTTTTACCTGATAAGTTTTCTGCTTTGTACAAATTCATGGGTTTCTACTTCAAGCTCAGCATAAGCAGTCTTTTAAGCATGAAAAAAAAATTAAGTTCTATTAAATATCTCCAAAACCAGATGGCTCTATTTTTAACAAAAACTCTTTCCTCTCACATGTAGAACCCATGCTATGACCAAAGTAAATGAGAAACAATCATAATTCTGTTCCTTTGGCTGTATCTTTTGGATACCCTCCAACATAAAATGCATTAGCACAAAAGGTACTTGTCCTTAATTACTTTATAGCTTAGAGCAGAATACCATAAATAACAGTCGAACTTCAGCTGCAAAGGTTTTAAAGTCCTGAATAAAATATTGCATAAAATTTTTAACAAACCTTAAACAGTGCTGGAGGACAAATAGAGCTAATTATCAATAATCTTAGGAATTTCAGTGATGGTTTATTTTGTAATACATTTGGGTTATATTGAATTCATTGTCATTGTGGGAGAGAAAATTATTAAAGTCTTAACACTACCCTGAACAAATACACTTGCTAAACTGATTTATTTGGTTGGGAGGTTTGATTGATTTTGTTTTGTTTTTAAATAGCTTGAAGCATATAAAGTATATTGGCGTGTCTTATTCTGGTTGAAGGTTGCAGAATCTACATGATATACTGTAGCTTTATGCAGGAATACAAGACTGGAATGGGTCATCAATTCTATTGTCCTAATATTGCAAGAATCCCATTTTATAATCCCCTTCATAAACTTATCAAGTTCCACTATTGGAGTTAGGATTTTTACTGCTGCTACTCCAATTGGAAAATTTTCCCCAAATCTCATTTGTCCAAGTGACAACTTGTTTCTGGTTTCTAGCATATATTAAATTCTGGTCGATCTGTGCCTATGGGTTCCCTTGCCAACATTGTAATTTACTTTAAGTGGCTCCCCCATCTCTGATGTTTGCCTCCATGATATATTTATAGACAGCAACTGGATCCCTTAACAGCCTTATTTTGCTAAGCTAGACAAGCCACGCTCTTCATTCTGCCTTCTCATATGATAGGTTCTCTATTCCCCTGGTCATCCTAGAAGTCCATCTTTGTACCTGAACAAGTCTGAGGTAATGTGCTACAAATGACAATGTACAAGAGTCTTGTATAATAGCATAATAAAAGAAACTGTAGCAAACAGAGTAATAATTTCAGGCTTGCAAGGATATGCTATGCCAAATATTTAAGAGGTTGAGTAAAGCTTTTGAAATCTTCTAAGGGGATCTTTATTAGAAATAATGAGCCTTTTTTCTAAGTTGTTGATTGAAATTGCAGTATGAAAGGTTTTAGGGTTTTAATCAAGAGCAGGGAAATCAACAAAATTATGATTTGGTTGAGACCTTCAGCCAGTGTAGTGTGCAGTTGATTAGATTTATGACAGTAATCATCAAAGAAATGGGTCTGGCAATTTGAAAGTTCTTTTAACAACGACAGAAAATTCCTATGAGCACTATACTACATGATGAGTCTGTCCTGAAGAAGCCACAGTTGTGTTCACATAGAATCATGGAATCATAGAATGGGTTTGGTTTGGAAGGACCTTAAGATCATCTAGCATTGTCTTTGCATTTTAATGGCAGAGTTCAGGGGGTTGGTTCCCTGGAGTTAGCTTTGCAGAATGCTCCTGTCAGTGTGAGCCATTGGAAAGCAGAAGAGACTGGGGAACAACCAATCCCGCTGCCTTCTAGGACCACAGAGAAAAGGATATTTGGTCAAATCCTGTATGCCCTGGTCTCCTATGGCAGACCTTCTTGGAAAACTCTAGGCAACTCTTGACTTCCAGCTGTTAAGACTATGACAGAAGTCTTTTGGGGGCTGTTTTATTTCTAAACCTTACTGAGTAGATAGTATAATCAAGTTTCAAGGGGAGCTTCATACAAAAACTTTTTTCCAGTCATGCTGAGTCTGCATCCCAGTGCTTGGAGTCATGTTCACTGGGGTGTAGGCTGTCTTTGTTAGTGTGGAGGAGAAACATTGCTGCGTTGGGGGGAGGCATATGTTTTTCTGCAGTCCTTCTTTTCTCAGGAATAAACACACTGAATTCCTTTTTAGTTTTTTTCTGTACTGTAGCGTAAGGAAAAAAGAACTTTTGTAGTATGCTGTAGGAAAAGAGAAGCACAAATTTAAGCTGATGCATGTATATTCAAAGATCAATGAAAATGAAAAGCTTTTAAAGGAGAAGCTATTTCTTAAGCAAGAGAACAGGGAATTCCAACTGTGATTACAAGCAATTAAATACACAGTTAAGGACATACATGTCAGGGCATTGCATGGGTGGCTGCTCCCTGGGGGCTGGAAGAAGTTGTCTCCATGAAGACTAGTGACCCAGGGGCAGCCCCACCCTTAGGCATCAGGCAGTTCCCTGGGGATTGGACAAGGTCAGGAGGGGCCGTGGGCACAAAAATGGGTCCAGCTCCATAAGGCCCATGGCCAAGCAGGGCAGGACTGTGGGGAGATGGAAACTGGCCCTGCTGGGAGAGGAGCTGATGGTCCCAGAGGGGCTGACATGGGGTCCTGGGCCCTCTGGGCTCTGTCAATAAATTAAATGGAACTGTAATTCTAACAAACATTTCTGAGAGTAATAGTCATCATTAGAGAGCTGACTTGATAGTGAAAACTATCTCATGCTGCCTGCCCCCCTAGTGGCCTCTGGGTCATGGGAAGTAGGTGCCCCTTTAAGCCTCCTGAAGCCTTCTCCAGTGATGCTGGTGGGGCATAATTCAGTCGCCAAAATCAGCTTCAGTTTGTATCCTATTCTGACTAATTGTGCATAGCCAGACCTTTACAGTGCCCACCAGACTGTCTGTCTAGAAGGACTTGCTCTTCACTGCGCCATCCCCAGTGTGACAGCTGGGGCTTGGAGGTGCAAGGGGGTGAGAAAAACAGCTTTGAAAACTCTTTGCTTTCCCTGGTTATTCCTTTGAGGATCCTGGCTGGTAGATCAATGGGAATATAGGGGCTTTGACCAAAGCTGTCATTAGGGTATGTTGGCCAACATGCCTAAGAAAACTTCAGCTTTCCTTCTGGTAAATTTGGTTCCCTGATCCATGGTGGAATGGCGGAAAAGGAGCGTATGTGTGTATGAAAAAAGAAAGCTGAGACGCTTTCTCAAATAAATTCTACAGAGAATCAATAGCTTTGTATTACTATGCTGAGAGTAAAAAAAAGTTATTCTGTTTAGTGTATGTGATTAAAACTTTTAACAACTGGCACGGAAAAAGCAGCCCAGGAGGCATCCTGCTGTGCAAAGGGCTGTGATATGACTGTAGCCCTGTTAGGTTGAAGATGCTAGTGAGGCAGTCTGCAAGCTGCTACTTTAATTAGCCTAATGAGTAGTTAGAAGTGGTTTTCATAGGCCTGTATGATGGCCTATGAAATACCAGCGTTATTCAAGTCAGTGGCAAAATCTCAGGGGCTTACACAACGTCATATCATGGAGAGCGTTTTCATGTATTTTAATTAAATACAGTGATATTCTGAGTGTTTCTTTTGCTCACTATATTTAGTGTAGCATCACTTAGTTAAAGTAGAGAATAAGACACGTGTATGCATAAATATTATTTCAAGATATTTTAAACTTTAATGAAGAAAAAGGTTTTCCAGAGTAGTATAAAGCATCTACCTATCCTGTTGCTTGGTAAAGCACCAGAGGATCTAAATTACTGAATTCTGAAAAGCGTTCCAGCGTATCTCCTCTCGGGAAGGTTTAGGTGTAGTTACTGCATTTGTAAGATGACTTTAAAACAACATAGTGAAGAGAAAGTGTTCTTAAGGGCCTATTCTTAAACCACGTTTCCTGTGAACAAGGTTTCTGCAATTTATGAACACCTCTGCTTTTGGGGGGGTTTTTTTTGCGTTCAGTACATCAGATTTTAATCTCGTTTAGGCTGATGAAAATCCAGAGTAACTTCTTTAAACTCAGAAGAGTCAGGACAGATTAAATCAGAATTTGACTAATTAAAACTTGCCCTACCTTTTTTGTAATCTTATTAATTAATATGAGCTGGTATAGTCGGAAAACTATGCTTTCTTACATTTTGTGAGTCACTGAAAATGAAGGTCTTCTTTGCAAACACATGGCTCACTTTCTTTTATTAGCTCTAAATAGTTGCACATTAGCTTTTTAAAGACAATAGTCTTGACCCTTCCTCTGTTAAAATTAATGATAAAAATCTCGCTGACTATTTAGAAAGAAAAACTTTTTGTAGGATGAAGAATTAATTCCTGTAAATCCTATGTGCCTCATACAAATTCTCTACTTTGCTGCTTGTAAACTGTCATGCCAGACATGATTCAGAGCTTGTGGGGATAACAGTGTGATAACCTGAATTCTTGCACTTGTAGGAAATGTTTTCTATTATTAATAAGTAAATAAATAGATGGATAATTGCGCAATTTTCTGCTAGAACTAGCTGCTCAAGACTGAAGTTTCCTGAACAAGTTTAAAAGAAAATCAAAGTGTTTAAAATAAGATTTTTTTTTTTCCCCCCTTATAAAGTCAAGTTTTACTTAAAATGTTTGCACCAATTTATCTGTGATTACAGCTGCTTAAGATTCCGTTATTGGATCTATCCTTGCATTGTTCATCATGCAATAATTTTTATTATTTCAGTCCAAAGCAAGGACAAAAAAAAAAAAAAAAAAAAAAAATCTGCACATACCAAGCTGGTATTTACTACTTTGCAAGAAATCACATACAGTTTTTTAAGAAATAATGGGGAAGTTTGCCATATACTGTTCTGTTACTAACTCAGACACCCTGGTGAGCTTTATTCCTTAAATGGTAACGTCCCTAGTAGGACTGCATTGCTATTAGGAGACCTATATAAATGATTTAAATAACAGTCACTATATAGAGATGAACAAATTTGTTACTGTTTTCTTTAAAAAGATCACAGCTTTCCAGAACACCATGTTCTACCTGACCAAATGTTTTGCCATGGTCTCTCAGTCCTCAGAAGGTCTTTGGCACTGCCAGTCCTGCCACTGAGCCTGTGTGATCAGGTAGCTGCTCAAATACATAGACTGTGATCTTTCCATGTTAGCTGTCTCTGAAGTGGGTTTGATCTACCAAACTGCTTATACCCTAACTGTGCTGCTCAGGTAGGGAAGTCAGGACAGAATTCAGGAAATCCACAAGATGGATTCAAATTCTGTTCATTTACTCAAACTAATCAAATGCATGACTGAGCTTTTGTCAATGTGAGACCTTGCCTTCTTTCAGTTCCCCATATACCTTGCAACATATCCAGCTTTCTGATAAGCAATGCTCCAGTTCCCTCCATGTCTGCTATTATCTCCATGGTGTGTGGATTTGTCCCCATGTCCCCAGCCTACCTTTGTTTTCGTTGTGGACTGTGAAAGAAACTGCTCTGTAGCTCTTGCTGCTGTGCTGTGGATTGCCCAGCTTGACCAGCCAAGAGAGTCATGCATTTTCACTGAGCAGCCAGAAGTCTGCAGACTACATGCAGTGTGACTAACAGATGGGCCAAGCTGGACATATTACTTCTCTGCCATCATTTCATCATTTCATTGCACTGCACGGCATTGCACATATTCTGCAAAACTAATTACTCAGTGAGGAGCTCAGCATATTACCCACCAGCTTTTTTCTTCCCTCGTATGGCTGCTTTTTTGAATGGAGGGTGTTACTTGGTGTTGATTGCTAAATGAAAGCAGAAAGCTGCTACCTCCTAGTATCAGCTCTTAGGAGGCAGCAAGAGCAAGAGGTTTTACCATGTGGGCTGGTATACCGTATCATGCCTGAAAACACGTCACCTGGCGTATTCTGCATTCTTTAGGTTAACATGCTCTATCATGGCTTCAGAGACACATGGATAAAGTCGATGGGAATGACTAAGCTAAAAAAAAATAAGCCTTTTCAAACCACTTGAAGTCTGGAAGTTGTTTTCTAGCTAACCTTCTGGCTAGCAGGCAGAGCAAGCAGAACATGCTACTTCTCTCGTTGTCCTTGCATGCAGCCCCTGAGCCATATCTTCTCTCTAGGGAGCAGCAGGGACCCCAGTCAACCTCAGGTGGGAGCGGCAGAGCGATGGCACAGGAATGCCTCCATCCTCGACTCCCTCCTCCCCCCTCCGGACCTAGATTCTAGCGAAGCCCCTGCTCTGGAAGCATCCCTCGACACAGGTATTACTCCACACTGTGGGCTGTCTGGCTGATACACAGGAGCTTTCAGGTGGAGCTATGCTTCTAAATAACATTCAGGAGATGCTGTTGCAATAACATGGCTGGAAAGCAGCACTTGAGCTTCCTGCAGATATCAGCTCCAGGAGGAGACTAAAATTACTTATGTAATCTCTTGTCTTTCAAAAGCTCATCTGAATTGCAGGGCTGCCAGAGTCCCCAGGGACTGTTGAGGATTACTAAGAACATCCTGACAATACCTTATTTCCCCTGATTTTTGTTTTTGCTTAATGAGTTAGTAATAAGCATCCTGAGTTAACAAGTCAGCCTAAAGAGGAACTCTTCAGCAGGCACTGCTGACTTTTATGACCATACTGAATGTCTCACAATATTCATGTGGGATTTTGCCTGTCTTTTAAAAGCCCCATTGCCATCATATTTGTTATATAGTAACAGTTTTTAAAATGCCTCATGGTGCTGGCACATACTTCGAAATTGTAAACGCAGCTCAAAAACTGGAAAGCAGTCACTAACTGATTTTATAAAAATTTCACAACTTTAATCCCAATATCATATCATATTTTTAAGTGTCTGACTCATTTTGAATGCTTGGGATTGTCTGTACTAATTATGGTCCCAGAAGATCTATCTCAACAGTAAGAAAGCAACTCCATTTGTAGTCAAGGACTGCAAGCTCAATCTTCCTGGAACTGAAAGTTGTACATTGTGCAATTTTTTTATGGCTTGTATAGCTTTTCTATTTTTAGTTGGTTGAAACCTGCAATACATCACATAATCCTCCTTAAATTGTCATTGCTAATTTCCCTTAACTTGGCATAAAGAAGTTTTTATTTCTTAAATTTGTATAGTTACTATTTTGCTTAACAGTGTTACACAAACAAAACTTTATTTTTCCCTGATACAAAGTTGACGCGAGTACAAAATCCTAATGATGAGTTTCTGGTTATGGAATTTTTAAACCAAATTAGAAAAAAACCCACAGTATTTTCTTTTTTATTTAAAAATATGTATGCATTAGGAAGTCCTATAATTGTTCCTTTACTTCAACAAACCATTTATTTACTCCTCCACCTTTATGGGCATTTGGAAAAGTTTCTCTGAGGTTTGAGAAAGCCTAATAAAATTGCGCTGTCATCTTTTTTGAAGATACAATGAGAAGAATAACTCTGGGTTTTTTCCTTTCTAGAAATTCATCTTTAAGAGAGATCAGACAGTGACAAGTATTTATACAGAACTCTTCAGCCTTGTTCTTGCTTACTTAAATAGAGATAATGTCATGAAATTGTTTGCACAACATTACTTCATACCCTGGCTGAGGAAAGGGCAGGGGAGCTAAGCCTGCTTGGCACACCCGTTCATGGTGTCTGTGCTATAATGCTAAATGCTGCATTTTGACAATGCTTTTATTTTCCAGGCTTTCCTATCCCTCTAATTATAATCCTTTGTCTTCAACACATGCTTATTTCAACAAGTCTGAGGTTTGTTGAGTACTTGTTTGCTGCTTTTCAGTGGGGTATGGCCAGATGATTTCTAGCGCTGGGAAGGCCGGTGCCATAGCTGAGCCATGCTACCATGCTGGCACATGCTTCCAAGCATTTTTCTGCACAAGCTTTTGGTCTTCCTTTGTGCCAAAAAGTGGTAACATTTGTATCAGTCTGTACAATCCTAATCAAGATGTTTTTGCAAGCATGACAGCTACCTCAGGTCAAGCACATGGCAGATGCCCAGCTGTACAGAGATTCTCTAAATATGGCCATTTCATACCAGCTCAGTTTTGCAGTCCTAGAAACAACTGACAAATTGCTGACTGATTTTTAATGTTGCAATTAATTTATGTTGTTTGTTTTGCATACAGTCAATGATGCTGTGTGGGATGAATTTAAAACGTCTGTTAGGATACTGGATTTTGAAATTAACTTTGATTAATAGTTACAGAACTTAATATGGAGGCAGATGGGTTTTCTGTGTTTCAACTGAATTTAATAATTTCTCTAAGATGATAATATACAAATCCTAAAGCACTGTGCTGTTAAAAGCAAATCTGAAAGTGTAACTGAATAGAAATGGACATGAACTGATGAATTTAATTTAGTTTCCTATCTGATAGATATTATATTAATGAACAAAAGTAGGCATTTCTCAAATTGCATTTAGTTTAGCAGAGTCTTTCAGGTTTACAGATATAAAATACTCTTCATAATTCAATAAAGAAATACTTATTCCACAGGAGGACTTTGTCCTGACTTTTCTGAAGAGTTCTCAGTATATATACAGTGAAGGCTCAGCTGATTAGTCAGAGCTTGCTTTTTCTGGACAGCTGTGCTTACCAGTCAGCTACTGGGTGCTCTGGAGAGCTGCCCTTCAACTTTCAGATGGGCAGGTCTGAAAAAAAGTCTTTCACGTCCTAAATCCCTGCAGTGCTCATGTTGACAAATACAGACAAGAAAACGCTCTTATCTGTGGTCTGTGCAGTGAATATTAAGAGAAAAGAGGTGGTACTGAAAGTTCACTTAGACACTGTCACTAGGGATAGAAGCTTGAGTTGAGGTTTATTCTCACTGGGAGTAAACCAGTATATGACGTAGGAAATGAGCACATGAGAATACTTTCTGTCACATCTTGTTTCTTAAGATAAATAAATATAGGACCTTAATATGGCAAGAGGTGAATTTTCATCCTCACAAGAAAAAAGCTGGTTTATCTTCCATTTCCCAAACTCCATGTAGCAAACTGCATGGCTGATTTACGGTTTAAACCACGACAAAACCACTAGTGAGAAGCTGAAAAGCAATAACAATACCATTTTGAGCAAATCAGAGGAAAGACTACCCTTCTGGCCACAACCAGTATTTACACCTAACAAAGCAGCTGCTTGAGCAATGAAGGGTCTAGCCTGCTGCCCACAGAGCCAAGACATGATGGGCGCTGCCAACAGCGACCATAGCAGGTCCTTGCCAAGGCCACGGTTTCACCACATATGCATAGGAGAAGCAGCCCAAAGTAATTTCTCAGTCATCTAAACTTCCTTTAAGGCAGCTGAAAAATATTTAAGTAAACAAATAAGTAATGCTGAGACATTACATAACTGCTGGGTCAGACAGTTTTTCATTAAATAGAAACAGTAATTTATTTTTATGCTGCTCTCTTACCTGGTTTCTTACTTGATTTACTAATCATATACCATTTGCATATGCCTCCCCCCTTTTTCTGAGTGGTGACCAAACATTTTGGAATTATTGCGAAAAGTCAAATCAGTCTAAATTTGTATTGAGAGACCCAGTGATGCCTTAATATTTAAAGGAATGCACCAATTCTTTTCAGCAACGCTGAGACCCACATTGCTTTCCTGTCATCCTCATAGGAAATAGAAACTTGAAAATTTTATGATGAAATTAATTTTTTTCCAGATTTACCTTAATTATTAAAAATTAGTCTCTAGTTTCACTTGCTCTAACTAAAAGAAAGCTAGCATAGATCCATTGTTTATTGCTTTTCTTAAATTAGTTGTTTTGGGCAATAATGGCCGAATTCTCCCCACTTTTCCTCCCAAGAAACTGTTCAGCATGAATCAATTGTGTCTGGAGAGTCAAACGAGCTCATTTCCCAGTTAGGTATCTCAGTAACAGTGACCTTTTGACTCTTTTCAGTACTTTTTGGAAACACTGTTCTCTGCTTCTCCTGGCCAGAAATGTCCTGCAGCAGTGGTGTGTGTCTTGTAGAAAATCCACCCCAGCAGCACAAGCCACTTGAGGTTACAACTTCATTAAAACAAAGTTGGCACAGTTGGTTATAGAAGGGACTGTGAGGGGTGGACACAGTCCCGCAGCCTCTGTCATGTCCTAACATTTGCCACCAAGTGTGGCACTGTGTCAGATGCTGATAATGAGGTGCCAAATGCCTGCTATTGCCTCCCCACCCAATAGCAGAATCAGCCTTTGTGATGATGTGTTTATGGATCCATGGCCAATTTATCAGTTATTTTACTGATGTGCCCAAATTAAGGGCACAGCCTCTTTAGAAAGTTCAGTGGTGGCTCAGAGGGGCAAAACTGAGACCTCCGGACATTTCACAAGGGTGGGATGCAGTGGTGTCCTTCAGCCCTGTCCTCCAGCCATGTCCTCTCACAGGGAGACTGTAGCAATACCACCCTCTGCACAGCACCTTTATCCATGGAAAGAAAATCAGGAGGTGCTTCCCCTGATAGATAGGAGACATGATGGGTTTCAGCAGTGGTCACTGGAGCTGCATGACTGAGGATGAAGGCAGGGCTGAAGTCTTAACATAACCTTAGAGAGCCTGGGCCTCATTGCAGATTATGGATGAAACCTAAACTCCTAGCTCAGTCACACAAGTGAGATAGTTAAAGCTGAACAGTATGAATTTGTGCCAGTGCAGATGATTTTAACTTTATGTAGCCTTGTAAAACACCCACTCCATTTGTCGGAGCTCTTTTTGATATCTTTCCATGGCTCTGAACTGAAAATTGCTTTCTAAAAAAAGCATCTAAGATTTTTTTACTTAGTCCTAGTGGGAAAAAAAAAAAAAAAAAAAAAAAAAAGAAAAGAAAAGAAAATCCATCCTTTTAAAAAACTTCAGTAAGGTGGGGTGTTTGTCTAGTTGCAACAAGACAAACAGAATTCACTCAGATTTTATTTATCCCTGTTGAAACTGGATTTTAAGGAGTCGCAGACATTAAAGCAACTTGAATCTGACAGCAGGTAATTTCAGTTAATGCAAGACTAAGTCCGTGCAAAGATATCTATTTTCTTCTTCCTTCTCTTTTCTTTCCCTACTCAAAGTAGCTATACTGTATTTTCTGCTTAGCCTGACTTTTTGCTCTGAACTGAAAAGCCAAGAGAAGATTTGAGCAGATTAACATTGACAGGCTGTTCAAAAAAAGATCAAAACCAGCTAAACCTGTACATGCAGGGTAACTCTTTAACTTCATTCTTTTCAAGTGAAGAAATCGTCTAGGGATTTTGAAACTAAGACATTAGAAGAGGCACATAAATATGGTTTATATAAATGAAAGCTATTAAAATGGATGAGTCCATTTTCTATGCCCAGGTGAGGTATCTGAAGTTTTTTCGTGGCTCCCTGTCAGCATGAGGCACTGGTATTATTTAAGTCAGTTAGGCTGACATTTAGTTCTTTACTTTCTTTGCCACAAATTCTGAAGTCAGTGGAAAGCCTGCGTGATTGCTGGGAAATAATGACAGTCACTGGGCTGGCACTGCCAAGGAATGAAGTAAGACTCTCCTTTACTTTTACCTCTTTACAAATAGTAATGATAAGTTAAGGCTGAGGCTTTCAATAATGCAGGGGCCATTCTGAGGCCCTGAAGAGTTAGTTAGCCCTCTTATCAGTGATAGGAAGCAGAAGAGCTCAAAGTTTCTGCCATGGAGCCCAGCAACAGCCAGTAGAAGCCTGGTGTGAAGTGGGGATGTTGTGCTCTGCTTTCAGCAGCCCGGTCTCTCCCTGATCCCTGCTGAACTGCACTATCTCCAGACTATTCTTCAATAAAAATACACCTCTAAATGAGTAGAAGTTGCCTTGACCTAACTTACATGAAAAAAATATGGATCATTTCTGTTTTCCCACCACCCTCTGCTTATTTTCTCTCTGCAGACTGTATTTATGGTGAGTTGCACTTTCCCTTTGCACAGCTGATTAGTTTTCCATTTCCTTTGTTTGTAAAGGAGCAGGCTGTGGAAAGGAAAGGCTGTAAATTAAACGGTGCCAGGCCATGAGCATGGATATTAGAAGGTGAATGTCTGTACTCTCATTAAACTGTTGGAGTGGTCCTTGGCACACTTTTGTCCAGGCCACTTAACACCTTCCTGAATCATTTGAGAGCATTTTTCAGGCCTCAGCATGGGCTAAGAGCAATTCCCAGTGGGGAGAGTGGATGCAGCCAGCATGTTATGGATGCTAAGAGGGCTTAAAAGCCTGAAGGATTTTCCAGGACAGCTGGCCTCACAGTCAGAGAGCAGTCCTAAACATGGTTAATCTCCAGTATACATGTAGCCAGAGAATTCCTTTTCTTTTTTTTTCCTCCAAAGGGAAAAATATTATTATAAAGCCTCCAAAATTGATAGTGAAACTCAAGGGCAGGTTTAGTATCAGAGACTACTTTTAACTTCTTGTTTTGAAACAATTTAAACTTCACAGAGGGGGAACCTCCTGGGAGGTGGAAGGCAGCCTAGCTTAACAGAGGGGGTTAAATTCACCTCTCACCAAAAGACCAGGCATTCATATGCAAGCTGGTACTGTGTGTCTATCAACAACTGAAACTTCCTACAAAGGAGTCACTGAGAGAGATTTGGAACTTGCTCCCTGCTTTGGTTGACAGCTGAAATTTGAGATGCTGCAGATGTGTTTTTACACTGTTGTCTCCTGGAGACAATATTTGTAGAAGATACAGGTCCTTTGTACGATTTTTTTTCCCCTTGCAAAATCTGTGAGCGTATCTACATAGGGATTTTTTTCGTTATTTGCATAAAACAAAAGAAGGATAAATTTGCGAGTTGTAAAATTTAGGTACATTTGTTTACTGGTTTCAGCAAAATCAGAGCTGTGCAAATCATGGCTACTGAAGATTACAGGACGTGTGATTCACATCTGGTCAGCAAGAGACAGCAAAATACTTCCCTTGACCCAAAGCTTGAATTTTGTTTTTGAGACATTGAGCTTTTTGTCTTGTCTTGCATGTGTTAAAATACAAGTTGATTTTGAAAGAAAAAATAATTTTAAAGTGAAAAGTTGAAAGAGATTTTGTAGAAAGCTAATAAGAGTTAGTTTCCTCATTTCCTAACTGCAGTCTTTATTTGCCGCATGTTTCATTCCTAGTTTAAAGTAGGATTGCAAAGACCACAGAATGACTTTACTTTCCATGCTGTGTTCCCTTTGTGATATAACAGGTTTAGGTATTTTGGTTGGTCATTGTGAGGATACGGCCAAGGGACTCAAAAGCAAGAGTTGTGCAGTTCAAGAGTTCAGCAGTTTCCTGCTATCTTAGAAACAGAAAATGCATTATAGGAGCAGAGGTCTTTAGAAACTACTTAATAGAGATATAAGGTGGTTCATAAGCCCACAGTATATTTGATCTTGCAGGTTATCAGCTTGGTTTTATGGTGTCAACAAAAAGAAATGACTAATGCTTACCTAACACCAAAGATCTGCAAGAGTGAAAAATCTTTGGAAGGCCAGCTAATCTGCATCACCTCTCTTACCATTTTCCAGGCACATTCCAGCTGTCAGGTGATAAAACAAACGTGTAGTGAGTTTGGCCTGAAACTAATGGTGATGTTGTTAGCTTTATCTTCATGTGAAGTTCACAGCTTGATTTTCAATTGCAATGGCATAACTCAAAGGGGCAGAAAGCAGTAAAACAAAATGTAAACAGTCATGATAAGGCACAGTGTTCATCCAGCAAGGGGTGGCTCTGTCAGGGTCCACCAGCTGGGTGCAAGATACGCTGGCCCAGGAAGTAGTGGCATTTCTTTCCTCCAAGGATGGGTGCTTTTCCTTCAAACTGGGAGTACTCCTGGGCACAGGACATTCCAATGTGCTGGAAACATGCTGGAGAGAGGGATGAGTAGAAATCAGCCTACTCCCATGTGTCCCAGCTCAGCTGAAGTGTGCTAAAAAGGCTGTATCACAGACAGTTAGCACTCTTGCTACCTACGTTCCTCCTGGGCAGTCCCTTTCAGCCACATGGCCACTCTGGAGAATACATCCTCATCAGACCTAGCGACATATTTGTCTAGTGGTGTCAGCTACTTGAGCAGTCTCTTCACCATGACTCCTCTTTGTGCTTTCTGGCAGATGGGAAGCACAGTAATCAAAACATGGGTAGAGTAATATATAAAAGTTTAGTTTTTTGACTGACTGATGATCTAATAGCTTATCATTCCTCATGCCTCATGCATCCAAGATGTTTTTTCCAGATGAAGCCTGGGAAACATGAATCCATGTGAAACAAGGCTATGCTACTCCTTAGTTGGTCAGCATGCATTCCTCAAGTAAAAGTTTCCTGAAAATGTCAAAATTAATGGAATTACACCAGCATAAACTCTGCTCTTTGTAAATCTATGCTATAATTTAGTCAGAGAAGAGCTTATCTTGGAATTAAGAAGATGGTGTTAAAGCAGTATAAATCTGTGTTAGTGATGACTGGGTTTTCTTTCTTAGTTTTGTGAAAGTCTTTTCTACTTTCACACAGATTATACTTATTGAGAATGGATGTGGAATTTTCAGACATCTTTTTCTTCTTGAAAATACATTTATGCTTATTCCTCTTATTTCCTTCTTCAAGGAAAAGAACTATTGTTGATATAATCCTTGGTGCATATGATCCATGTGCTACTATGCTCCACTGTTACAAAAATCAGTTTTAGAAGCCATAAAATAAATCTTTGACAAAGCAAAAGGGCTGTGCTGATTCTCATGCTGTACCTAAACAACTGTGTCTGCTATAACTTTGCTACTTTTCTCCACTATTTGCAAGCAGCATGAAAAGTACTATTCACCAAAATAGATGAGGGAATAATGAGATAGCAGTGACTTGATAGAAGAAAATAATCTGTGTCTTGCATCTTAAACAGTCACTGCATTTTTGCCAGGTACCCGTAACAAGGACAAATAGTTCTTTTTCCTCAGTGATTAAAAAGACTCAAGTTTCTTCCACTGCTGACACTCCATGTTAGGGTATGATAAAACAAGGGAGGCACCATGACATCCAGCTGCCATGTGACAGTATCTCCTTCCTGCATGGGCTCCTCTAAGCAATGCTATGGCCTCTCTCCCTCACTTGAGTGCATGCAGCAGAAGCAGCCCAGTGTGCTGCATCTGGGAAACGGCTTACAGAGTGGGAGGGAGCCCACACAGTAGCACTCAGAATGGGGGTGGTGCAAATCCTGCTATGAAGGCAGCACCAACAGGGAGATACGAACATTTCTGCTTCAGTGTGTGAGGCTCAGCATGTGTGCTTAGGCATTGCTCCTCCTAACACCTGTTATGGCAAATACTTTTCCAGGGCAATAAGCAGACCAGGTGAAAAGATGAAGGCAGTAGTGGTGTTATGTGGCTTGACTAGCCTCAAGTCCTCTCCTAGTCTGTGTAAGAATTACAGCCTAATAGCTCTGTTATTCAAGCTATTCACTGAGTAGAGAATTGTCCTGATCCATAAAGTATCCATAATTCTGTGCCAGTTCTCCAGCAACAAGGGCAAGCAGCTAACATATGCTCCCACAAAAGCACATGGGTAATGTGTAATACTGTCAGGAGGAACAAAGACCTTTTCTTGTTTGCTGTTGCAGATAAGTCATGATGCATAAGAGGGCAAGAGACTGGGGGAGGGTTAGAAAGAACAATGCATTAGTGCTTTAGGCATGAATGTTTAGAAATTCAGGAAACTCCAGAATTGCTAAGGGTAGATATTTGTTCCGTTCTTCATTGTATTAGTCATTTGGTTTAGCACTCTCCTCTGACTAGCATGACTGAAACAAACCCTGGAGTCATCTGGAAAAGCAAAACCAAGAATGAGGTTTGCGTTCCCTTGACACTGCCTTGTTCAGCTATCGCACAGTCTGGAGTCTGACACGTCTGTTTCATGCAGCATCCAAGTCCAACTGGGCAGCGCTGCTCAGCACTTGCCTCTGCACAATGACACCATCAGTTTCTACCTGGTCCTATGATAACCTCTTGGTACTATGATTTCTTTTTATTTCTTCAGGTCAGAAATATCAATTATAACCCACATTCACAAAGTCCAGGAAAACAGCCTGGAGTAAGTAATAATAAGGAATAAATAATAAACCTAGTAATTTTAATCAGTCTCTAAGGTGTTCTGAAGAGTTGCATCTTTACATGTTTGTCCTGTGAAAGCCGCAGCACTGAGGCTATGTAGCCTTAATTGGGGCTGCCTGGATCCCGTGAGGCTTAAGTTATCCATCCCCATCTAGGGTGGTCCTTGCTGAAGACTTAAACCAACAAAGTCCCTTTGGTGTCCCTATTTTCCTCTCTTTCTGACATACGAGTGTGTCTTCTTTCACTGTATTTTTGTTTGGTGCTTTTGCTTGGTACTCATTACTTGTAGATACAGACTGATAATACTTAAAAAAGTTTGCATCTCTCTCCCGCATTTATGGGGTGTTTAAGATCTGATGGAGGTTTTATATGATTTGGTCTCCATTTTGAGTATATTTAAAATATTTTTCATACCTGGTCATATATGCTGATTGCTAACCAGTGGGCAGAGATGTGGCTTGCTCGGAGTCCGAGTTCTCAGCAAGTTCCCCTGTGTACCAAGCACTTCTGCACAGTGCTTTTCTTCAGTCCAAAGGCTTGCACAGTGGAGTGGAACCTCTGAAAGATACATTTCCCAAAGCCACAGCTGAGAAATAATTCCAGTTTTGGCTCACTAACAACCCAATTACACTGACCCTACAATACATTGCTAGCCTGTCAGAAACCCAGCACTTTCCTGTGATATCCTAATCAGTTAGATCTGCAACTGAACTTCAGACTCCAAATTTATAGCCAAAGGCAACAACCATATCACGGCTGTAAATCAACTTTTGTGTATATTTGTGCATATAGCATTATTATTGTTGTTGTTATTTTAAAGGAAAGCATTACAGAGCCAAAACCACTATGTTCATTTAGCAGGAGGGACTACCCATCAAGTTCAAAGAACACTTTTGCATTATCTGATTAAACAGAGCTATTAACAGAGCCTAATCTAACCTGTCATTTCAAGAGCTATAGGGAGAGCAAATTGCCGTTGACAGGGGAAGGGTTTGGACCAATATGCAGCCTGTCCTCTCTTGACATCCTACTCAGCAGATTCCTTACAGATTTCCTCCTGATGTCAGTAAAACTGACATAAAGGTTATTTCATGAAATCTTGTGTGAATTGCTAACTTGTGAAAACCAAAGGACCTATGCCCAGAACAACAATACAAACCCAAGTAAATAATCATAGCATTTGTCTTCTGTGCTTAAAGCTTAACAAATGAGTGAAACAGAAGAGAGGCTAAAGAGTTCCCATGCCAAGTACCAATGCTGTGAGCACATATTGAAATGAGTAGCCAATAAATGTTGAAATCAAGGTGACTGATCATATAAAGACTTCTTATTTGGTTGGAGACTGTTTCTAGTTTAACATGCGTTATGGTGAGGGGTGGGGGAAAACCAAAACCAACAACAAAAACCAACAGTAAGTTTAAATACTAAATGCTAAAGTCATTATAAATCATACCAGCTATTTCTTCAGGGAACACAATCCCTTCCACAGATCAGGAATGCTGTAAGATATATAGACTTGATCAGTGCAGATGGCAGAGATCATTTGTTACCAATGTTAGACTGGCAGTGTCCGCAGAGTAGATTTTGGAACTCTGGTGAAACAACAGATAGGCAAGGTTTGAGGATTTTGGTATAACGTACTGAAATGATTTCATGCAACTGGTCAGAAACTTTTCTTCTTTATTATGATGCCATCAGAAATACAGATGAATGTCCAAAATGATAATGCTAAGCACTCCTTTCCAGTACGCAGTTTTTCATCCAAGATCACTGGTATGTTCTGGCTAGTTCATGCTGCTCTAATTAAAACTCAGTTATCCTTACAGCTGTTTTGTATTCCTGGAGCACTGCACAACAGCTGGATCATGCCATTGACTTTGGCCCTTAAAATCCTTGGAAATTACTGTGTGAATATCAAAACTTTGTCCCTTTCTGTCATCACTTAAGCTTGAGTTCACCTGCATCTCTGGCTTCAGCGCACAACACCTTTGCATTTGGATAGCATATTGGAAAACTATCAACATCATAAATGAAGAGTAGGTGTTGGTGTTAACACTGATTTTGGCAGGCTTTTACACAAAGAAAGGCTGTCAGGGGCAATGTCCCTGTGAGTGACAGGCTGTCTGCCACACTTCCAGTGATGTAAGACTTGATACAAAATAAACCTACAAGTGCTAAAGAAAAGTTTTAAAAGGCCAAGTTTGACTTCCTTTAGTGACAATATTATTCTAATTTGTTAGTTGATACAAAACTCCAGATGAATTGGTAAGGCTGCTCTGCTGCTATATGAATGAATTTTTTAAAAATGAATTTGCATGTGTCCTTTATAGACCTATATTGATTTACATCAAGTAAAACCACACGTTAAATATGAATTCCATATTCCTCTGTTAGCGTGCTTATAAAACTGCCGACAACTACTCAGCCTTTACATGGCTTCGTGAATTGTTATCTCAGCTCCCATGGGGATAGATGGATAGATGGATCAAAGTGGCTGTCTTGAGTTATGATGCGGCAGAGTGACACACTACCTTTCATGTAGTCAAAGATTTCCAGCTAAGTGCATCTGTTTGATTATGCAGTGCTTGAGGTGGATGATATGTCTCAACTAGTCATGAGTTAAATTTAAAATTTGTGCACCTTCGGGTCTAACAGTTGTGTCATCTTACTACAGAGAAATCATTAATGCAGCATGTTACAAAGCAGAATACACTGTCATGTAATAATCTGCTTTCAAATGGAAACATATGTAAGACAGTTCACAGTATTTATTCTTAAAATATGTAGGATGTTCTAGAGCCATGAAGCCATTCACCGTAAGCCATGAAAAACACATTTGGTTTAGAGATGAGAGTGGCTGGAGGCTGTGACCCACAGGGACTCAGAAGGAAACACTTAGAAAATAGAGACAGATTGAATCCCAAGTGCTCTATCCTGAGAGGAAGCATGGTTGGAAAGTTTAAAACCCATTAAAGCCAAACAAATTGAGAAGCCCTATCTGAAAGGAAACATAGTACAATGTTTATTTTTCCGTTACAAACCTGAGACCTAAAAGATTTCCTGAGGTTTGCAGGTATTGTTCATTCTTCTAATGGAAATCTGTTTTTAGAAAGCATAATTCATGTGTTTAATCCAAACTGCTTGATGAAAAACATACTACATAAGCATTCAGGAAGTTAAAGGCCATTGTATACCTGTATCACATATTGTTTGGATAGGAGCAGACCTACAATGCAAGGAATGTCATCATGAAACTCTCTCACTCAAAAACATAGGGTCTAATTCTCTCTCCATTTATACTGCTGGATGAATTCCACTGAATTAATGAAGTTAAGACATGAGTAACCAATAATAATAAAAAGACAATCTTCCTGCTGAGTGTGAAACTACCAAAATGCAAGGCTAATGTGAGCAAGAGATTTATAACAGTGACCTGAGTCAAATAAGTAGCAAGCCGTAGCAGGCCCAGTATAACATTATCCAAGCTGATTAGACAATGTATTTTAGGTTTTACCCTGCCATGAGTGAATTGCTGCTCTGAGATCTTTATCATAAAAGTATGTGATGTTAGTGATGTTGAGAAGCATCTGTTTGACTAATGAACAAGCTGCAAACTAAATCCAGAGATGAATTTAAGTAAGAGGAAAGATTTGGGAGCAGAAGAATATTATTCATTAAATATGCTGATAGAAAAACTGAGCAAGATTCATACACACATACCTTTCAGCTTTCTTCAGTCTGTTTGTTCAAATTGTAGTTTATCTAAAGCAAGATATTGCTCTCTGCAGATCTTGCCTTCTAGTATTAGACTACCTTGGGTAAACTGGATTTAAGTAAAAAGTTAAGGTACTAAAATATATGGTCATATACAAAAGTAAATTGAAGTAAGATAGGAGTAAATTCCTGATGATTTCCCTTGTCTGTTATACAAGCAATTTCAAGTAGGATGAAGAATATCTGATTCGTAGGAGACCAATTTACCTTTTGCATCTCAGTTTGGCCCCGAATCAAGCCTAAATTCACTATTGCCTTTGTATTATTTATAACAAATATCTTTTGTCATAATTTACAAATTATGATTGTTAGATCATGTTAGATTACAAATAACAATCTACAGTTAAACACTGAAAATAATTACAAAGACCCACTTCATCTTCAAAGAAAGGTGACAAAAAAGGATAGCGACATGACAGAGTAGCAATATGGGGCCATGTATAAGCATGTCTGAGTATCCTATGCACAACAGTTTGATGATGGTAAGTAATGAATGAAATACACACTGATGAACCCCTCCTGTCTTCTGTGCCATTGCTAGTCAGTGACACAGGATAAGACCTTACAGGGTAAATAGGATTTTGAGGGCTAGCAACCTCCCTGGCCAATTTGCATCATCAAGGGGAAAATAAAGGAGAGGGATGTTCACAGGAGAAGAGAAGAGGCAGGCAATTCAAGCTGATTTTAGTGGAATGTGTTTTGTGGATAACATTGAGAAGGGCTGATGGGTAAAAAAGAGAAGAACTGTGAAAAGATTTGAAGATAGAAGCCAGTGGTTTAATTTGATATTGCTGAATGGCATTCAGGAGAAGGAATCAGAGAAGACTGCTGTTTGATGAGGATGGCACACACAAAGGATGATTTTTACAGTTTTGTGTGACACCAAGGCTATGTTACTTGTAAACTAAACAGAGCCCGGGCCCCTATTCTGTCCCTGGGGTCAAATAGCACAGTCCAGCCGTGCTCATACTGCTAAACCCTCTTCTGGAACAGGGTGACTGCATCTGTATCTGGTCTGAGTTATTTCCTGAAGTGTGCCCAGGAATTGTTTGGGAGAGTGGTGGTTTCCCTGGACCAGAAGTGTGCCACAGAGTGTGCTATAAATTTAGCAATACAGTAGGTCAAGTGTCAGAGCTTGGGAACATTTGCTGTCACTGTTTTATTTCCTATGATAGACATAGTCAAGGAGTGTGGTGTAGATGCTTAAGAGATGTGAACATTCAGTAACCGTGACCTGACATTTCTGAGAAACCCTGAATCTTCTAGAAGTACTGTGATGATCCTTTTAGGAGTTTCATTCTCTCTATGTTCATTTTTCAAACTTCTTTTAAACTTTCCTTTATGACACTTACTGCCTAATAATCTCATGCAGTATTTAGCTTAAGATGGAGTTTAACACTTGATTTACTCTAGTCCTCATTTTTCTTGGTTACTTGGAATAATACCATTGCTTTACTCAGAGAAACTACCAAGTGACCTTTTTTGTCATGCATTGTCACTCCGTTCTCGTAGAGAATTTATACTCAAGGGGTACGCTTTTCTAAGATTTAATTGAATTCCTGTCTCTGAAACAAACCTCATGTTAAAATAATATCTGTTTAATAACCTGCTTTGTTCTGTACTGATGAATTGTGAATGATCAAAATGTTGACTGAAAGAAAGGAAACACTAGAAAATGTTCTTTATAATTTTCCTGCATCACTTTTAACATTTAAACTTATATCAGCATCTTGGCATGCTGAAAAAGATGGTTACTCTTACTTTGCCCTGGACTCCCTGACTGCTACACACAGAGTTGTTGAAATGGTTCAGCTTTCTGCCTCTGTCTCTTGAGCATGACAGTATTTTTCAGTTTTTAGAAGATTGTTGTTCTTCCAAAAGGCAGTATTTTTACTGCGTCTTTTTATAAGTAATTTAGTTCATAAATGCATCTCTCTGTTTCTTTCTAGGTAGGGATGAGATCCCGAAACCAAGGTGGAGAAAGCTCGTCTAACGGGCACTTCTCCAGTTCCAAGCCTGTCATCAGCCATGCAGACAATGAAAAACTTCAGGAGGATGCCAAGAAAAAGAACAAACCTCATCGGAAGGAAGATGAGGTCATGGTTTCAGCAACTGTCAAACGGCACTCAAAATCACCTGGACCTACTGAACGAAAGCACAAGAAGTCCATAGAGCTTTCTAAAGAGGACTTGATAAAACTCCTCAGTATAATGGAAGGAGAATTGCAGGTAAAGTAAACAAATTTTAAACTATATTTTCTTGGTACCTATTTATTTTTAGGTTGTCCAAAAAGCTCAGGGCTCATATGACAGGGACAGGCAAATTTAAGGCAAAGGACCATAAGGTGCTTAATAGAACAGTTACAGTTTTAAGTACTGCTTTATTTAACATCTCTATCTGCAGCTGCCAGAGCAAAATAAACGCCCATCAGAACTGATGAAGAAAGGGGAATCTGGAGGTGCTGAACACTTAAAGAAAGGCAGAAAACAACCACAGGGGAATCATTTCAAGGGTGGAGGAAAGACAAGCAAATATAGTAAGTGTAATTACAATCATGATTGCAAATATTCAAGAGACAAAACTGCAAGTCACCAATTCTGAAAAAGGTCTTGAGATGGTCCCTGGACTTTCTGAATATACGGGGTTCAGTCAGAGCTCTGCCTCCAGCATCTGGCCTCCAGAATTCTGTGTATTCTCTTCCTTGCAAAGACAAATTAGTTTTGTTTCTTGTTACTGTCTTATCTGATTACAAGAAGGAACTGTTCTGTTAATTTCTTTGGTATATGAGTCAACTGAGTTGCACCTTTGCCACAACTCTGAGATTTCATCTCATTAAGAATCATAAAGTATCACTCTTCCTGTGCATAATTCACCTTCAGTTTGTCAGAAAGTACTTTCAAGTTTCATTAAATATGCTAAATAATTTTTCAAGCTAAATACTTTTTTTCATCAAGACAGAGGATATTTGTTTTGCAGTGAAAAACTGCAAGAAAAAGGAAGAATTATTGAATGCAATTTTGAAAAGAAAAAAATTTTATCATTACAAATCAGTATCCATTTTTATAGTGCTTCATTTGACTTTATACAAAATCCTGTATATGTCATTTCCTAAAAGATGGAGTTTGCTTGCAGCTTCAGTGGTGAATAGAGTCAAACCTTATTAGAAATTTATCATGCTCATGTAGTTTAGAAAGATTTACCCTGAAGTCACCTTTGTGGTCTGGAAAGGGGAGGTGAAGAAAATCCCTAATGTTTCCTGGGTGGCAATAAATGTGCTCTTTACTCTTATCTCAGAGTAATTCTCCTGTTCAATACACTGAAAGACTATTGAAGACTATTTGCCGTAGTCTTTTGGGGGGGAGTTACACAATGTATAAAATCTGCCCATGTTCTCATTATCCCTATGGGAACAATGAGGATAGCTGCCATCTGCACTGTACTATGGGCTAAAACTCCTCATCAAGATGATACTCACATTTTCTGGGACAATACTCTTAGGGATACTCATACAGACAGACCCATAGAGAATGTTAGGCATGTCTAAAGCTTCCCAGAATCACAGGAGGATTATAAAGACAACCATGCTGGTAGCCACAGAGTGTGTCTATTCTGCTCCTTACTACCAGGCAGGGAAGAGAATCGTTATTCTTTTTAATCCCTATGAGTTTTTCATTTCACTTCAAAAAAACCCATTTTAGTTATTTACCTCGTACCTATGTTGAACCGTTACTGAAGCAAGCAAGCTACACCACTTTGGCTTGAGATGAGAGCCTGGCTTTGACACTACCAACAAAGATGAGCCAAGAAAGACTCCAGCCAAAGTAAATACTATGATATTACCTCCTGGCTGTCACAGTGACCTAATGCACTGAGTCATTTCATGGCTTTTCATTTTCAGATCAGTTTGGACATTTCTGATGCCTGGCTGGCATCTTGTTGGACTGACAAATCTGTCTGTGGGTTTATCTTGAAGCTATTTCAATACTGGCAAGGCAAATATTATATAGGCATATGTAAGAAGACTTTGTTTAGAGAATAATGGCAGGCTGTACCTGTAGGGAGATCCAATATTTTTTGAAATTGAAAAAAAATAGGTAAAATACCATAGCTGTTTACTCAGCAGCAATGAGCAGGGGGGATCTTATGCCTGCATTACCAAATGCAGAGCAGGATGACGCTGCGTTGTAAACCCCAACCAGTAAGCTCAGCCACAGGAAGTAATTTGGTCTTGACAATCATGGCATCAGCAGGGTAAGCTGGTAATGTATACATATGCTTCATGTGCTTAGTTCACTAACAAGATAGCAAAGATAGACCCATGCCACGTTGCTGTTGGTATCTATTTTGAGTCCTTGCTTTGGGGCTTTTTGAAGGTGAATGTGCCAGTTAACCATAGAGACATACCCTGGCAGCGATGCTTATATCTTCTTTTTTTAACTTTTCTTTATTTTGGGGATTTTTTTTTTTTTCATTCTAATGACCTCAGGTAGCTTGCCTGTGCTTTGGCTTTTAAGGCTAAGTTGGACTCGGCCCTGCTTGTCATCAGATTTCGTGGCAGAGCCCTGTGCACTTACTGAATACAGAGAAGGAAAGGTCTTCATAAACGGCTGAGGTCACTGTAGCCTAGGCCTTATTTTGTAAGAAAACAAAAGGGAAAAAAAGTATACAGAAGCTGTGGTGATGAAAACGTATCCCAATATACATGCCAGGAGGGCTCTTAATTACAACCTCTCTGAAAGAGAGTGGGAAACAAATGAACTGACGACAGGGATTGATTTTAAAGACCTTCTAGCTCAGTAGAGTATCTTTTCGCTTGTGAGAGCTCACTGCACGTATAAAAATATAGTGATCACATGGTCTTTAAGCACAAATTGAGTATACAGGGACTAAAAATCTATGAAGGATTTCTTGCTATACCGGGGGGGGGGGGGGGTTATATTTTTTAAATACTGCAAAACTCATTTGAAAAAAAAACCTCAAACACCAGGAGAATAAATTGGACCATGAAGGCACGGCATTAATTTGCCTGGTTTTCACAGTGATTTCAGTCAATTCAGAGTGAGTATTATTAATTACAGAGCAACTCAGGCAGTGTGGATCTTTACAATGATGATATGAACCTACTTGTTCACAGATTTTTGTCCAGTGGCCTATGGCTTTGTCCTAGCAAGAATATATTCTCTGTGTACTTTCTGGGCAGCAGCCATTAATCTCCAGCAATATCAACACTGATTTGCAAAATTTCCTGATTAGGGGCTGAAAAGAAAATGAGGAGCAGTATTCTTGCATGTTTACTGTTCACTCTTCTATTGCATGTATGGAAAAAAATCACCACAGTGATGAAAATAGATTTATGAAGTCAGCATCCCACTACAAATCATTGCGGATTTCAAGAAAAATAATATGAGTGCTCACACAAAGTATCAGAACTGTAGCCCCCCAGGAAGGATGTCTCCCCTTGCCTGGCAGCAATAGCCAATGCACCCCATGACAAGATGTGCTCTCCATATATCCTGGTCTTAGCTTGAAGCTAACACTTCTTATCATGTCCAGTTTGATTTGGTCTCTCTGATGAGGTTGCTTGTGAAAAGATCCTTCCAGGACTGCCATCCTGGGGCTAGTAGTTTAACTGCATTTTTGCCACTGACTACCAAACTGCAGGTTGCACTGGTGACTTCATCTGCTGCAGGAGGGGTTGTTGTAGGGCAGGTACAGGGGGCTGGTTGCTGGTAACTGAAACAGGACAATCATGGGGGAAGGAGCTCTCTCATCCAGAGCCAGAAGGATCTCACCTTCAGGTGGGCTGTAAGACTTTCACTTGACCATGGTGTATCAGGGAATGGTTAGCAGAGGTGAGTGAAGTCTCTGTGTGATTTGTTCTCCCTGGTGAAGTCCTTATGAAACTCTTAGATAACAGGGGCTGTACATCCTGCCAGGGGAGAAATCATCTTAGCAAACTCAGTTACAAGGTATCCACACGGGTATAGGTGATATACTACCCTTTGCATTTTAACATTTCTAAAGGTATTTTAGTATTTTACCATCTGTCTTTCTATCAGAAAACTAAGTTTTGCAAACGTAAAGGAAAGGAAAATTCTTTACTGTTTCCATTTTTTTGCTTTCTTCTCTTTTTTTCCTTTTTATATAGCTACATATTTTATTAATACACTTTATTCTATAGTCATTCTATCATATTTTTTTTTTTAATATCTAACTTTCCCTCCTTCTTTAGCTTTCCTCCCTCCTTCTTTATTTCTCTCTTTGTGACCTTTTTCATTATTCTTTCATTACTTCCAAACTCAGTCTTTCTTTAACCTCATACCGCAGATGACTGAACCATATTCCTGAGAATCCTGGACATAAAATTGTAGAAGATCTGCTGTAAATCAAGTCCCAGCAGCTAATTCTTTAGGCAGCCACTTCATTTAACCTTTGTCATTAATTTATCAAGCTGTGTTTTAAGATTAGGTGGCTTGTTTACCTTGAGAACTCCTATTGGAAAACAGTTCCAGAACTGAGAAATTTAACGTTTAGCAAAATTTCTCTTTTAATTTCTAGTGCAATTGCAATTATGTTGAGTGAAACCTTTATGACATTGTGCTATACACCAATCATGCTTCAAAAAGCCTACTTCTTTCCCTACTGTCTAATGCCTGATATATTTGTAGACAGCAGACTTGCACCCTCTGAGCCTTTACGGTGCTGTGCTAGCCGTGCCACATCCTTTTAATTTCTTGTAGCAAAATAGGCTTTCCATGTCTTCATCACCCTTTGATCACCACCAGTTACGCCCTGGGTTTGTCTTTCTTAATGTCTGTGGCTGGAACTGCACACAGTGCAGTAGGAGAGAGCTCACTGGTGCCTTGGCTGTTGGATTTAAAGTTTCCCTTTCTCTGCTAACATGGCTTTACTTGGCCTTCCCATCACTTGTCAGATTTGTATAAATCAGAGAGTTTGACTCTGCAGCTGAGGCTGTGATGTTTTTCTCTGTCTATTCCTCCTCTTGCTGCAATGTCTAAACTTTCATGTAATGCCTTAAACTGCATTTGTTTCAAACGTGACTTCCTGAGATGTTGAAACAACAATGTGATAGCCACCTAGGCATTGCTTGGTTA
Organism: Psilopsiagon aymara; assembly: GCA_024733675.1. Taxonomy (NCBI): domain Eukaryota; kingdom Metazoa; phylum Chordata; class Aves; order Psittaciformes; family Psittacidae; genus Psilopsiagon; species Psilopsiagon aymara. The sequence goes on from JANRGW010025912.1 coordinate 36,949, forward strand.
AAAGCACCATGCAAAACCCTGTATTTTTTTCTTCAGTGCCTTTCTTGATACTCTTGCATGAATATTATTAAATACTGAGCTGCCTGAAATCTCAAGTGAGGAATACGAGTTAGATAAGTGGGTGGAAAGAGAATGTGCTTCTTTTGGGTATATTAATGTATAATTATAATATAATTATAATATTGTAATTGTATTATAATTATAATATATTAAGGTACGAAGAGAAAGTTGGGACTAGATGCCTTGGCACCTGATGAAAGCGTACATAACAGTGAAGAGAAAGGGTTTTCAGATGGTCGTTAGCAGAATTTCAGTTTGGGAAGCTGAAGAGGAGAGAGAGTGGAAAGCATTGGTAAAGCCAGAGAACAGTGCATGTAGAAGAACTTTGCTAAATGTTTATAACTGCAAAGTCTTGTTAATCAGATTAAAATAGTTTAGAATTTTCTGAGCATATCATACAGATGAAATTCAAATTCCCTCCAAGAAAAATCTTGGCATGCACAGAGATACAGGAAAAAAAGAGAAGATAGGGTTAATGTGAGGAGGGAGAGGTGACTTAAGGAGAATGGAATGAGAAGAAAGAGGTTGGGCAATAGAAGAAAAGGAGTGTAAGGAAAAAGGGAATACAACAGCGATGACGGGAGCCAAGATAGAGACATGGAAAAGGGACATAGAAAAGGCAAGGCAATGAAGAGAAGGATGGTGTCCACACTGTAGCAAAACGAGAGCCTGAAAAAGTCCCTAAAAATGTCTGGCACATCAGTACAATGAGTTAAAACTTTCTCTCCCCTCTGACTGAACCCTTGTTTTTTCCTTTTTTCTTCTGGTGAAGCAAGCTTTTGCATGACAAAAAAAAAAAAAAAATGAAGATAGGATAGACTTCAGACCACAAATGCCCCCTTTTATTTTTACTGAATAATTTATAACCAGAGCTGATTTTTGTCCAGAATAGTATGGTTTCTTTCCTGTAATTTGCAATCATTGCTGTGCAAAGTGCAGGAGATACTATGGGAGGTAAGCAGGGCTTGTCTAGCTAGCCCTAGAATCATGAATTTTAAAACAGAGCCCTGCTGTTTTATGAGAGAGAGAAAAAAAAAAAAAAAAAAAAGAAAAAAAAGAAAAGAAAGGGCAGTGTATTGAAATGTAGTTAAATTGTGCTATTCAGGCAATTTCCTGATCCCTCTGAAATTAAGGGCAGAGGTATTATCAATGATAGCAATGATAACCATCTCTTTGGTAATGAAAGCATTTTAGAATTATGTTTTCCAAAGTAATTATCCTCAATAAAATATCAATGTCAGTGGACAGCTGTAGGCTGAAAATGGCATTCAGAAAGACATTTTAAAATCCTTCTCTGCTAATGCGTGAGCTGTACCTAACAGAACTATATCTATCATGCTGTTTAGGCTTAGAGGGTCAAAAGAGAGCAACAACTGGCTGGTGTCTCAGATCCATTGAACATCTTGTCTAGAGAGGAAGGAAGAGTATGAACAGCTTGGGCTTTTTTTCCCCCAAATTCTTGGTCTTCAGGCCAAAACAGAACAGTAAGGACTACCTCCTATCAACTTTCAAGTTTTGGTCTTGGTCCCACTGGGATCAGCGTCTTTAACTGATTCTCCTTTGCAAATTTTTAAATAATTATATCAACTGATGTAATTCGACTCTTTTTAAAAAAATATTATTTACTTAATAGAAACTGTGTCCTCAGAGCAACAGTAATGAGAAAGCTTGTGTCTTTTCTCATTTTCTTGAGAGAAAGCTCACTCTGTGTGAGAGGACATGGCCAATCCTTTTGTAATGCTAAATGCTAGATGCATGGACTCTCTGGCTTTAAAATATCTGGGATTCTTGGGAAAGCTTGCAATGAGCATATGTCTTATGTGTCATAATGCTGCCCAGTACTCTGAGTCACCAGTTGTTAATTTAATACTGCAGTTGTAGCTGACTCTGGTTTTATTAACTTTGCTGCCCCAGTTGAATATTTATTAAGTTTGTGTCTCCTGTTCTCCAACTGAGGATCAGATAAGCTCTTGAGAGCAAAATAGATTATTTTCTATTCAAAATGAGCTTCAATAAAAACAAGCATAAGTATTTATATGATAACTGTGAGAGCATGGCTGTCTGAGGATGTCTTGTTTCTAGGGTTAAAGGCTCCACCTATTGGTTGACTAAAATGAGAGAAATGCAGCATTTTCACAGAGAAAAGGGCTGGCCCTACTGAACATCCTGCGTCTTGCCACATCTTCATGAAGCTGCTGTAGAGGGTTAGGGTTAGGGTACAGTTTTGCATGGTGTCCAAAATAAAATGAGCTCAGTGACTTTTTTCTTAGGGCTGTGCACATGCAGCACCCAAAATGATACACTGCTGAGAATAAAGGGAAGTCCTTTCCTAAGACAGGAATGGCTGGTATTTTGCAAGTCTTTCTTATCCTGGGAAGGATTGTTTTTCTTTGCAAAAAATCAGCATAAATTCTTCCATGGCAGCAAAATGAGTGGAACTGACTAACCCAAGTACAGTTGCATGGTAACTTCCAGGCATTTGTCACTTTCAAGGATAAACAAGTCAGAAACAGATGTATTGATGCAATCAGCTTCATAATGAAAACCTGTTTCCCCAGTATTGGTTCAGGTAGTCTCAGCATTTCAGGCAAAATGGCATTTTGATGGGCTTCAGAGTCATTCCTGGAAGGCCATGGGAGGATGGAGAGAGGAGAGAATGTCCAAGCAAGGTACAGGATGGAAAGGGGACAGGCACAGGGGAGGACCAGGGGGATTTCAGAGACATTGGAGGCTATGAAGGCATCATGGCCACTGCCAGGAGCTCTCACTCTGCACCTTTTTTTGACCACCCTCTCTATGTCACTTCACTCTAGGAGTTTGAGCCAATTCCCTCATTTCCTCTGACAACTCCTCTGTTCAAATAATTTGCTACGCTGGCGAGTGCTTGCTATAATGCAGTCCTACTGTTCTTGCCCACTCATCAGTCATCAGAGACTTAAATGTACATCTATGTACCACAGGGCACTGAAAAACAGCTTGTTGAAGTCAACAGAATGCTTGGACAAGGGAAAGTTGTGTATACAGTTTATGACACATGTATACACACTTATGTCTGTTGGTATCCCACTCTGAGTTATGCTCGTGTCACCACAGAGGAGGCAGAAGGATTTCCTCTGAACTTCATCATCCTGACAGCTATGGCCCCACTGGCACCATCTTGTCTCTTGTTCCATCCTGCTGCACACATGCTCATTCCTGCTAGAAGGGACCTAGATCACCACAGAAAAAAAAAATACCTGGGCTGGTTTATTCTTCTTGGAGAGGGGGTGCTTACACCAGCAGCTTCAAGTGCCTCCCTGAAGTTCAAGTCAGAGCCTCTAATTTCAGATGCTTCAGTTCCTTATACAGCCAGTGAAGATCTTTGAAAGAGCAGTTTAGACAGCCTGAGTTACATGTGTAATTAAGATACGTTTTAGTTTCCAATGGATTTCAACAAATTGGATGGTAGCATAGAAGTACATAAATGTGGAGGAAATAAAGAATGTAATGAATGGAGGGAAATAAATAGGAAAACAACTACATTGATATCAGAGTGCTATATTTTTTGTAATATTCATTGCACTAGTAAATCTCACAGCATTCCTGAGAAGTGTTATTTCCATTATGGAATGGAAACTGGGGTATAGTGAGGTTAATTTTATGCATGAAGCACAAGAATGAGGTCCATGAACAGAACATGGATCTCTTGAGTTTCAGTCCAGACTGGTTAACTTAAGATTGTGTGGTTGCAGCCCTGAACTGCAAACACAGTCATTCCTGTGCTATTGTTAATGATTCTTCTTGCTCAGGTGTCCAAAAGGTGTTTTAACAGATGCTCCTTCCTCTCCCTGCTGGCTAGTTGGATCAGTCTGTGGTCTCTGCTTGCTGCCAGGCTTCAGGTCAGGTGTAGCCTGTTATTATACTGTAATGTTGGCTGAGACGTTTGCCATATGACTGGATATGGCAAACCCAAACCAGTGGGATTAGCCATTGTGATGCATTGCTGAACCATGTAGAACATATCCCAACAAGCAGATTCATGTGTATAACTGACAGGAACCCCTCATATTGGTCTCTCTGTGCTGCCTGGATCATGGCACTGTAATTCTGTGTATTGCAGTAACTGCCCCATGGTTCAATAGTATCGAGCAAAGCACTCTTTCAGTGTGAAAAGACGAGACAGGATATCCCAGACCCTAATAATTCTGAAAACATCAAGCAGTGTGGAGTTAATACTTCTTGGGGGCCTTGCCATGGGAATTTTCTGGCTATGGCCCAGACTACAGATAATTAATTATGTTAGTGAAAGACTCTGGTGGCCTGTTTTCTTCAGAAAGAAGTGACATCATCCATGGAGCTCTCTGGCAATAAAGCAGAACAAAGCTGTGTGGGCAGGAAATAACAGACAGATGTCTTCTAGTGCTCATTTGATCTGTTTTGAAGCTTGCTGTAAGAAGCAATACATTGCTCAGTGCTGCTTCTCCTCAGCTCTGCAGTCTTTAGGGTGGACTTTTTTAAACAGAGAAGTCCAAACTAACCTCTGATGCAGCTCTTTTGGAGCTACTTCAGAGGGTTTGTGTAGTGGATGAGCTGGTCTATCACACTCGTCTCCTTCAGTATTGATTTTAGAAGGACTTTCTGTGTTATCAATGTAAGATAATGCACAACAAAGTGAAATATACTGTAGAGCTCCAAAAGCTTCATACAAGGCCAGAAAGTTCTACCCGATGTGGAGAAGACAGAACAATTCTGTTTCATTTCCCCAGGGTCATGAGGAAACACATTTCTGGATGTATTTCACCAGACTTTTCTATGAAACAAAACAAAACATAACCTATTGATGGCCAGTTTTCATTGCTGAAGTCACCTCCTTACCTCCAAATTAAATCATGTACACATGCCTCAGTCCAGAAATGCTAAAAGAACTTCATGTAAGTAAACTCCACATTTTCAAGTGTTAGGAAATTGAGCGAAGATGAAAGGCAAGAAAAAAAATTTTGCTGCTTGTCTTCCTTGAAAGAAAAGCTATGTATCCATGTCATAAGCCAGCATTTTGCATAGCAAGAATCACTCAGTGATATAAACAAGGCTACTTCAGATATGCGGTGTAGGATAGAAAAATATTTCTTGAGGTTTTAGCAAACAAGAGCCTTGTACGTGCTCTATGCAGTGGAGCATCTAACTTCGCAGCTTCAAAGCATGATTTGTACACTAAGTACATATGAGCTGGGAGATAAATTGCTAACTAGTCCTCAAATATAGGGATAGTTCGAGGAACCAGGCCTTTAACAAAAGTGTCATTCCAGCAGGCAGGGGTAGTTTTACTGTTTTCTCCATTCGTATTCATAGTATCTAGACATAAAATAAAGAAAGTGCACTTTTCTTTTAAGTATTTGAATTTCTTCCTAATGTAAGAAAGGAATTGAAGTCACTGAGTTTAAAAAGGGATTAGTGGACTAGTGTTAGGAAAGCTTTGCAGATACAGGTTTTTGAGTACATTTGCCTGAAGAGGCTTTCTTCATTAAAGTGGACCAAGTGAATGCACAATATTCACTTTCTGAACTGTCTAATGGTAATTTTCAGAAATAAGTCTATTTCTGCCCTGCGGTGGCACAGCATGAGCTTGTTCTGGATCATGCAGTGTGAGAGTGTCTTCCTTATCCCCCTCAGAAGGATGCCTTGGGTGTGATGTTTCTTAGCTCTAGGTGAAATGTTTGTGAAGTCTACTGGAATTTAGGAAATCAGCCACTGGTAAGACCACAACATTACATGGAGAACCTGTGACATTATCTAGTTTCTGATGCAGTACAGAGCAGCTGTTGCACTATAAATAACCTGAACTGTGTGCAATGCAAGTAACAACAACACAAGTAGAAGTAAAGGTTCTTCTCTGTGGTTTGATAGTTATTTCTTGCCATTAATCACTGGAAAGAAAAATATGACTTCATAAACATTAAACCTCCATTATGTGCAGTCATAACAAACTGTCATGATAACTGAAAAATAAATAGTTAAAAGCTGGGAATACCAGATCTCCCAAATATTCTGTGTATTCCTTGTAAATGCCTCTCCTGCTCCCAAATTTTCTAAACTTTTTCTATCAACTGAGGGGAATGTCATCATGTTATTGAAATATTTAGATTGCTCTGAAGTAATTAGATGTATTTTAGGTGGCTCCAAACATGAAGCTGTGAAGGAAATAATTACTGGTAGCCGATGTTGAGAGAGGCACACTGAATTTGTGGGAAGTCAACGTACAAACAAAATTCAGGAGAACAGCATAGGAGATGTACTGGAAAAGGATCTTGAGGTGGTTTCACCCTCAGCTGACAGTGATTACTTTGACTCCATTCATCCCATCTTGAATACAACGGATTTTTTTTTTCTGATTTACTAGATGCCTTATATGAAACGAGTTTGATCAGCTCAGTCCCATTTCCCAGGTGACAAATGGCCTGTGGCAAAAATTCTCTGTTTAGTGGCTGCTGAGTTTTGCTAGCAGTCCCATGGGAGAGGCCAAAGACTGTGGGAATGGAGAGAGAAGACTGTAGTAAATTGGCAGGGCAGGGCATGAGGAGGAAGCACGTCCAAATGCCAGGCTTGTGTAACAGTCTTTCCATTGACCAAGAATTTGGTTGCTAGGCTGCCAGGCCCCTTTTACAAGCAGCAGAATCATGCTATTGTTTCCTAAATGGTTTCAATTTTATGCAGGGACCTATTTACATCCTTTCTATATAATTTAAATATTTTACTAGGCACATAGTAAAGCAAGGTTTGGAACTCAGACCCCTGTTCTGCTCAAACCAGTGAGGAAAAGAAAAGCCTTCTCTTTTATTCTTCCAGAAAGTGTTTCAGGGTAGTTCTGCAAAGAGTGGACTCACATCAGTCTTCCAGCTGGGCAGCTGGCATGCTGTCCTGAGGGAAAGGGAGCATCGTCTCATATTTCCCAGGTAGAAACATGGACCCCAGCATATTAAAAAAGTGCACTAATCAGTAAGTAGTAGAAAGGAGGAAAAGAAGAGTGGGCAAAGATGCGTGGGACTGTAGTGCTCTACAGCACTTCAGACCTTCCATGAACATCCTTAAGATCTGAGGTCATCAGCCTTTAGATTTTGGCACCTCCAGTAAGCATAAAACAAGGCTAAGATACAGTTCAGCTTTTCAGTTCTTCTATTAGCAGAGAGAGCTGAAGGAGTTAACTGAGTACAGTGTCCACTTCTAGTCCCCACAAATTCTACAGAGGTGCAGACAACCTCGAGAAGGTCCAAAGGAAGGACATGAGGATGATCAAAAGGCTGCAGAACCTATCTCATGAGGAAAGATTGAAGGAATTAAGGTCCTTTCTGCCTGGAAAAGAGAAGGTTTGGGGGGGATCTTATTGGTACTTAAAGGGTGGCTACAAAGGACAGAGGTTCTCTCTCCACAAGGGGCAACATGGAGAAGACAGGAGGCAATGGCTATAGGTCGCACTGGGAGAGGTTTCTCTTAAAAAAAGAAAGATTTTTTTTACAGTGAGAACAATCACCACAACAACTTTCCCCATGGATGTGGTAGAATCCCCATCACTTGAAGTTTTCAAGATGCAATTGGACATGGTGCTACATTATCTCATCTAGGCTTCCTTTCCCATGACAGGTTGGACCAAATGATCTTCTGAAGTCTCCTCCAATCTGAGCTGTGCTATGGTTCTATGAGATTGATTAACAGGGAGTCTCTAAACAGGCTGGAGAATATGAGTGTGGAAAAATACATCTCAACATACATGGCCTTCTGTGTTTCTTGCCTTGACAGTATTACTAGGAGGTAGTGGGTCCTCTTCATTAATCTGTTTTCCTGGCTCTTACTGTTTAGCAAATCAACTAGTTGGTGACACTTTATTCACAGAAAAGTATGTTTATTTTCAAGAATACACAATCTGAACAGTATAGAGAGTTAGCTTGAAGTCTTCTGTAGAACAATTTAAGTAATGAAAAAACAATAAAAGTAAATATATATATTTACTAAGTTCTGTATCTTGACTTTAAAGAGCTTCTCTGACTAAATGCAGTCTTGTGGACTTATGCAAATAAGTTTCATTGTGTTACAAGCTGTTGCAATATGCGGTTTTCTCATGCTTGAATGCTCTCCCTCATTAGAGCACCAACAAAACAAGACAAAAAGGACTTGAGAGATGGCTTTCGTGTGTCAAACACCATGCTCCCTCTACCAGAACAGCTAACAACTTTGTTCTGGGATTTATATACAAGTTTACTTCCAATTTGAAATCTCTTCCTTGTGTTTGCCTCCCAGCTTATGATTTATGCCAAAAAACATTGTGTTTTGAGTCAAGGGAGGCACCTACAGTAGTGTCCATCAGTAGAAACAGCTTGCCAGTACGGTTCCCTCTTCTTAGACAGGACCTCTCACTTTGAGCCTCTCGTACCTCTTTCAAGGTATGTGTGTTTAAGTAGCCCAAGTGTTCCTCTACAGGGTTATTCTGATTTGTTTTCTGACAATGGTCTGAATCCCAAGTTTAATATAGTGATAGTTGTTCACCCTACATTGAAAGAGAACATTTCAACAGGAATTCTCTTCTAGTTATTGAAGTGGAAAATTAATAATTTGGAGGAAACGTGAAAGGACAAATTATACAGGCCTGCTGTTTCAGCTCCTTCCCTCTGTATCATCCTGAAGAGTTTCAGAGAGGCTAACCGGAGTTTGGAAATCCTGAGGCTGATGGGAATTCAGGATGTCGCCTGGGCCCCTCTCTGACCTAGGCTGGCTGCGCTTCAGAATCTTCCCATGCTGGGGCTTGTTGCTGACCAATAAAAGCAAATTTGTCTCCAGTTTATTATTAGCATGAGGCTCTCTTTTTGCTCCAGTGCTTCCTAGCAACCTGAGTGTCTGTTTGCTAGTTTGCCTTTCACAAACTGTTATCATAAATCCATTGAAACAAGAGTACTTGGTGAACTAGCTGATACCCTTGTAAAGGTAATGATAGGCGCCATGGTCAAGCCAAGAAAAGGCAGAAGGCACCTTGCCATGCTAACATGATCCAGATCCCAAGTGCCTGCAGGGCCTGGGGTGCCCAAGAAGGGGTATGTGAGTGGGGATCTGCTTGTTCCCTGGGAATGGTGCCACCCAGCCTGTCCCTGGGCTGGGTACCCTCCCCTGGGCCTTCAGTGAGGGGTGTTCAGGGCTGACAGCCCTGCCCTTTTCCCTGGAGCTACCTGTGTCACTGCTTCCTTTTAAAGATGAAGCAATGAAAAGAGTTTCCTTCAAAGCTCTGAGGAGAACTTGGGCACTTTTTTTCTGCTCGGGGTGCCAGTTCCTGCTTTCAGCATCACTCACTCCCCTGGCTCAACTACTGCTGCTTCTTGAGGGACTCAAGCGTACATTCCAGAAACCTTTCTTAGCTGGCAAGTTATAAGCTGTTTCAGGGACTCTTATTCTCTCTTGCTGAAGTTGCTATGTTCTAATCATCAATGATTAAAGACTAAGAGGCTGGAATTATGCATGGCAGTGCACAACTGAACAGGGATTGGGGCACTCACTGGGAACAGACACGTTTGGTTCCTCTGTCAGCTATTACTGTATAAAATAACTATTGAAGGGATGAGAGTCCAGATCTTTCACTCTCTTGAGCCATAGTGTTAAATAACCCAGCCCAAGCTGTCTGGCCCTGTCAATGTTTAATTATACCATCTGGGGTCTGATAGGCCCATCTTAAACAGGAGAGACTGAACTCATCCTCCCCTCCCAGATAGCCGAGGGTCCAAGGTGTGCCTGTCCCTGAAGGAAAAGGGTATGTGGGGCCAGGAGTTTTCTGTGCTAAGTACCAAAACAAATCAAGGTTTTAGAAAGCTTGGTTGCAGCCCTTGGTGCAGAGGATAGAAGGGGGCTGCCCCCTCACCCTACTGTTTTTTGGTGCTCCTTTGTGTACTCCTTTGAGGTACACAGCAGGATACCAAATTCATTCATTGGGGCAGGATGCAGATATGGCCCCAAAACTGTCTGTTCCTAAAAGGACTTAAGACAATTTGTCATAAAATCTGGGTATTTATAAATTCCCCCCAATCTCCCATACTCCTGTTAGGCTTTTTAAGGGGTTTTTCTTCAATATAGAAGCATTAGCCTCAGTAACAAAGACACTATGTTAACTGTTATTCTTACAGGGATGTAAAAAATGATATATTCCTGAACCTGTCTAAAACTTTCCTAAAATAACACTATTTCTGTACTGAGGATGGCATATTCCCAGGACATGATGTAGTGAGGTGCACATGCTCTTTTGGCACTCTTTGGGACTATCCCACATAATTCACTTGTAGTTTTGACATGCATAAATGATGCACCTTTCCCATGCTCATGTTGAAGCAACAGTAATGTCAGTCCAGCACGTATTTTGCATCTTGCACACATGCGCAAAGCTTTTATTTAAGGTTACAAAATGTTGTATAGAGTAAGCCCCTGCAGCTAGCTGTTTATAATAGGGCTAGTTCTCAATTGGATGGTATGGTCTTCGTCTCAAGTTTGGATTCTTTATTTGCATGTTGCTTTATTTTATTAAATATATAAATATTTCTATTTGCTGAACTTATTTACTTGCTCATTTTAAAAGCAGGTGATTTTGTAGAGCTGCAATACCTGTGTGGTACTGGGTAAAGATATAAGATTTACTACATGGATAATACAGAGTGCCATTATAAACATTATGGGAGCATGTGAAGGATTGGTCAGCTCATAAATCCTAAACAGTTATTGTTTACATAGGGGTACTGTATTTAAGGGATTTTTGCTAAAATATTCATAAAACCTTCCTTAGATCTTAATTTGCTTCCCAAGATCACATGGGTTGAGTGTCAAAAGGGCAGGTGAGAGAAAAATTGTTGTCTGCACTTTTCTGCCCCTCATCCCTTGGGGCTTGTAAGAGAGATGCTTTCCAGGGAAACCCACTGAAAACTTGTACCTTTCACAGTCCCTCCCTGGATCATGGCCTTGTAAACCTGCCTTGAAGGACAAGCAAGTGCCCTGCCCCCATTTTACAGATGGCTTAACAGATGTTGTCAAATGTCATCAGAAACAGAGATCAGGATTAAGTGTCTGTCTGCAGCATAGCCCTAAAATGCCCCTTATTCATAGCCAGGGGGCCTTTCAGAGCAGTCTCATCATGCTCAGGTGCTGATCATGCTGCCTGAAACTGGGGGCTCCCACCCAAGACTCGGACTGGCAACTGGGAGCTGCACTCTGCTCAGTCACAGGAGCACCACTGCTCCCAGATGCTCCCTGCCCCAGTGTCAGCAGCCCTCCTATGCTTCTGGGAAGGTTTGCTCAGCCTATTTGGGTCTGCTGTCAGTTATCCTGGTGAGCAGGGGTCTGCAGCCTTTCTAGGGTTTTCTTTAAACAAACAAGTTAGAAAACCTTAGTTTAAAAGTTACTTGAAGAGACTTTAGTCACAAAGTCAGGTAGGGAATTGCTAGGAAATACTTGATTAGAGGTTGTCTGAGAAATATTAATTCAGCTCACTTGTGATGCTTGTCCTACTCCTCTCCTTACTCCAGTCAGGGGACAGCATGGGAGGTGAATAAGATGAAGTATATGAAGAGTAATGAAGTTCCCTGGCTATAGTTTGCAACCCACATAAAAATTTATAGCATTCAAATGTAACAGCAGGCAGGAACAGAATAATTTATGCCTACAGGGATGACATTGGGATTGCAGAAGACATGTTTACTGTGATATATCCCAAAGTTTTCATATTGGTATTGGCAGCGTGGCATTTTTCTAGTTTATTTTATTATTGTGTATGCAGTCAGTATGTATGAAATGCCCCTGTTTCCACTGTTGGTTAATAGGTTGGCTTATGGTAGTGATTTGCAATGTTACAGGCAAGGGAGGATGTGATCCACATGCTGAAGACAGAGAAAACCAAACCTGAAGTTTTAGAAGCTCATTATGGATCTGCAGCTCCAGAGAATGTGCTCCGAGTGCTACACAGGGACGCCATCCTTGCCCAGGAAAAGTCCATAGGCGAAGATGTCTATGAGAAGCCAATTTCAGAGGTAACAACTTCTTGATTTTTGTCATTATGCCTGTGCAGAGGGAATCCTAACTGGAAGTGGGACTTCACATTTTTTGGATTTGTGCAAAGCATGCAAGAGGATAAGACAACATTTGTACAAATCAGAGAAAAATGGAAAATTCTTGTTCACTCAACTGCAGCATAAATTTGATGACAGAAAATAAAGAGCTTGTATGCTTCTTAGGGCCAGTGCTGCTAAGCAAGAACAAAATCTTCAGATATTACATTTCTGGTTTTTAAATTCCTTTCAATTATAGGCTCTGACCTCTACTGCGCCCAGCACTGGTAAGCACTCGTTGATTTTCTTGGCGTACTAGACCATTATCATGTGGGTAGCGAGCAGAGATTGACCATATTTATGGGATCATAAATCTGTGATCCTTTTGTGTCACTTACTTAAGCTCTAGGTCTGCAAAATCAGTTCAGTCTCTAAAGGAGAACTGTAGGACTTGATCTCTTGCTTTAAAATCTAAGTAGTAAATGAATGTAGGATAGACCTGGGAATGTCTGAGGCCAGCATGAGTGCCAAAATAAGCACCCACTGCTCATGTTTATAGACTAATAACAGTCCAGGGCATGGAGAAAGAGCACGCAATAACATACAGTAAAATATACTGTAGTGCCTACCTAAATCTTCATTGTTCCTCCTAATAGAGCATTTAATTTTTTCACCATGAATTGCATCTACCATGGGATATCTTTATCCTGTGTATTCTCATTGAAGAGTCTTCTGCAATTTTGGGGATGGTAGTAAATAAGGAAAGCAAACATTAGCATTTTGGAACATGCATGAAATAATATTGAACAAGATTAAAAGAGCTTAGCAGGGTTCTGTCTAAAGAAGCTGATAATTTGACAGGAACCTCAGTGTAAAACTTTTGTCATGTGTAGGTCCACTGGAGTTATGTTTGAGCTAAAATAGGATGATGATAAAATTTCATAAGTGCAAAAGATCTGTTCTCAGAGTAGTTCAAGGCTGAACCCAGCCTGGCCCCATAAGTAGGTGCCTAGTCCTCTTCTAGGTACATGAACTCATGCTCCAGGAGACTGAGGGTACGTATCCTGCCCTGGCATTTGCTACAGCTTTTCCTGTGTGAAATGAGGAAAGTGTGCACAGCACTTTGTCAGAGAGGAAATTCTGCACTGCAACAATATTATTTGTTTACCCTAAAACTAGGTGAAGTTCTGTCCTTTGTGTATCTGAGAACTGTGCAAATGTTCATTGCACACATGCTGTCCACAGAAATCACTACTTTTACAGGGCAGTTACTCTTATTTCTAGTCACTGCTTTATGTAAAGCCCAAGACATAAAATTATGGGACTTGCATTACTAAACAGAACATTGTTGGTTAATAAATCAGATGAAGTAAGCAAGGAGACTTTTAAAACAGTCTGTTCTCCTTTCCTACATCCAGCTGGACAGACTTGAAGAAAAGCAGAGAGAGACATATCGGCGCATGCTGGAACAGCTCCTGTTGGCAGAAAAGTGCCATCGCCGCACAGTTTATGAGCTAGAAAATGAGAAGCATAAACATACAGATTACATGAACAAGAGCGATGACTTTACCAACCTCTTGGAACAAGAGCGGGAGAGGTGAGTATCCAAGACAGTGCAAAGAGTATCCCCAGTATTCCAGAGCTTGTTAGTTCAGCAGTGATATGGTCTGATATTTTCTGTGTTTAAATGACACTAAACTCATGTGTAAACCATTTGTAAATGTTGGTCCACTCATGATAGTAGTAAGTACATTACTGTGCAAGTCTAGAGCTGGAGGAATACCATCAAGTGTTCGTGCAGTGTGTGCTTGAATTAAGAAACAAATTTGGTTTGAATTACTCATGCCCATTTTGGATTCACCTTTGGGTAGCCTTTGATCAGATGTTATTTATGTTGGCTATGTTTGAGGCTGGCTTGCTTAGCTAAGTGCTGCATTGCATGAAGGATGGGGCACTGTTTGTCACAGCAGGAGGACAGAGTAAGGAAAACCACAACACACATTAGGATACTGGCACAGAAGTCATGCCATGCCCTTCACATTTAGGCTTGCAAAGTGACAAGCCATTTGCATTATTTTTCATAGTTTGAATTCACATGCCTCAGGCAAGTTCTGTGTTCCCCTGGAAGAAATCATTTTCATGTTTTATAAAACATGCCCAGCCTGCAATGGACTATCTGCAGCGCTTATCTCACAGTCTTATATGCTCCAGATTTTCTTCTTCCAGCGTTTGTCCTCTTTGTGGGAGTAATTTGTTCTCTGAGGCTCTAAGAAAACAAAAAGCACCTACAGTAGGTGAAGAATGAGCACTTGCTAACAGCCTCAGTTTTTCAGTGTGGAATTTTCATGCTCATACCAAACTGCTTGAAATCAATCCACAACTTTTTGAAAAAAGCTCTGAGAAAAATACATAAGGCAATTTCAAAGAAGAAATGCTTTTGAGGAAACCACAGTCTGGTGGCAGGCATTTGCGAAAAGCCAGGAGCTAAATTGTTTAGTATATTTCCTGAGCGCAGTTCAGTGCCAGCTTTGAGTAGGTGGCACATGAGCTACAGTGGCCATATTTCCTGGTTTAATAGCTGCTGGTTTTCTATTTTCCTGGGTTGATTGGAAAACTTTAAAGGACAAAATTATTTCTGGATCATAGCAATTTGAATCTTTTAGCAGAAAATTAAAAAAAAAAAAAAAGAATTGTTCTATTTCCAAGGAGCAATTTCACATCTGATTCTCATAGATGTCATTTTTTCTCTATGCAGAATATCCATTAATGTGTGACATGCAGGCAACTAAAATGCTACAAAAGTAAAAGTGGTATTAAAATACCATTTACATTTGTCTCTGTATTTTACATTCACTTTAATTTGACAATTATTGCCTTCTTATTATTACAGCTCAATTCATGAAGGCTGCTATGTAGCCTAAGATTATGACTTGTTTTGAACAGACTTCCTTCAATGAATTGATTGAAAAGCTTTTTGTCTCACATTGTTATCACTGAAATATCAAGTCCCACCTCTGTGGGCATTTTCTCATACTCTTCCTGCTCTTTCATTTCTTTTAAACTTCAGGTTTTCTTCATTCTGTCAGTTTTGGAAAAACAGCAATAAAAAAAGAAATATTAGAATTTGAACTTCTATTGAAAGCAGATCTTTCAGAGCAACTAAATCCCCTGGTTTTAGTTGCCAGTGCCTCTGTACTGGTGGCTGCAGGCGAAGAACTTCAGTGCTGAAGCCTTTCGGATTTATGTTGAGAGACATGAGAAAGCTGATGTTTGCTATTTAATCCACTCTGTTTGTCTAAGGCACTAATAAGAAAATTCATTTCAAGTTTAGTAGTGACCAAGCAGGGAGAACATGGCATGTAGCCAAACAGAAAACCACTCATGCATGTCTGTCCCTCTTCAAGGTCCTCTTCCCAGATCATTGGCAAAACAGATTAGCAAAGTCAGGATGGGCTATACACATTCGTGTATAGTCTTAAATGATCTCAGTGCCTCATCTTTATTTGCTAGGTGCACATGAAACTGAGGCTGCACCCACATCTTTGTAGGTATTAAAAACTAGAAGTAGTATTGTTTGAGAGCTATCTTCATGCAAAAGAGAAGGTGATGGGATGACTTCTCAGGAAAGCCCCACAGTGGTAATTGGCAATAGATTTTTGTCAAAGAGAAGGAGTTTGTACTGGAAAGATTAAGTTGCAGTAGATTAAAACATGCAAAAGACTCTCCAATATTCACTTAATCTGCATACTGGGACAGAGAAGTGACCTGCCCAAAGACATTTCTCAAGGATCCTGCATAAGCATTTTTGTTTTATAAGTACCACTATATATAATCTGTTTTACTGCCATGCTTTGAGGCTTGGGGCTTATTTTGTTAAGAGCTGAACAGGCATGTAGTCTCAATGAAAAAAAAGAGGGACACCGAGGTGAACTTTGCCGGTTAGCCCCTCTGCTGCACTTGCAATTATAATGTTAATGAGACAGGGTGAGCCAGAGGAAGAACAGTCCTATGGGACAGCCGTCTCATAGCAGTCTGGCAGAAGGAGAGCAGGAATAATTTCTGTCCTGGACTTAAGTAATTCATGTGATTTCTTTCCTCACAGTATTTTACCAGTCTTTCCTGATCATTGTTGTCCACACCAACTTTTAAAGGTCACATTTGCCTTTGCTGCTCTGTGAAAGTCTCAACAAGATAAAAAAAAGGAAGTTCTTTAGGAGAAGAAATATGTGTCAGTTCCAACATATTTTTAGCACTCTCTTAATGTGTTTACTTTGGAATTTTTTTTTTTTTCATACACTTTCATACATCATCTCTAACCGATCCACAACAACATGGTATGAAAGCATAATGTCCCCATGAAGGAGCAATTTTTAGCTCAGCCTTGCACAGGAAGGAACTAACAGGAAAACATGATTTGTCAAGAATAATTATGCATGAGAAAAAAAAGATAAAATTGTACATATGCTGTTCAAAATGTAGGCACCTAGGAAGAGTAAATGGAGAAAACTGGAGGGCCTGACTGTTGGCATTGGCTCTGCAACACCAAGTGCAAGTAAGCTGCAGAAAGGTTGTGGAAAAGGTTGGCATGTTACAGGAAGAAGTAGTGACAACTGTTCGCCAGACGGAGATGAAAGAAATCTGGTGCTTTTAGTGGAAGGTGCTTCTACAGACATGGTAGCTGTGCAAAATTCCATATGGTATGTTGTAATAATATCTAAAAAGGGGAATGCTTTGAAAGTTAGGGACATTTTCTATTTTTATCTTTTGACCAACATTCTCATGTTCCATGCTTGCCCATCTCAGCTGCTATTCCTGCAACATTAAGTTTTCCTTGGGCATCTTTTACCCTGGAAATGCAAAAGCAGCCATCTTTCTGCAGCCTGCTGATAAGGCTGAGGAATAAGAACACCTGGAGGCCCCTGGGCCCCTTCAGAGACTGTTGATGCAGATGGTGGGGTAAGGAGTCTCTGGTCCAGCAGATGGAGAACAAGGATTCTGACTGCAGTTGCACTGGAAACTGGTCTTTAGAATCAAACATAAACTTTTTTATTTGATTAGCTGGACTTTTTGTTCTGGTGGCAAAGGGGAAAACTTTATGTAGTCTCTGCACTGCTTCAACCTCTCAATTGACCTAGGAGATGAGGCTTAAAATCACATTTTTAGAGGTGTTAATCTCTGAAAAAATTGTCTTGTGCTCTTCTTTTAATCCTGTTTGTTGACAGCACATATTGCTGCTATTAAAGGCACTGGAAAGCTCCCATTGATTTCAGTGGTTCAGAAACAGCCTGTGGTGAGAACCCCTGAGCGAGTCCTGCAGGACAGAGGGCAGAAATAGCCTGAAAGCCTTCAAAAATGAGGGGAGGGAGTTTCTTTCATATGCACGGGACGTGGTTTTCCGAACAGAGGGTGGGATGTGGCAGAGAGGCTTTGATGGAGCTGGCTAAGGGAGAACTGTGCAACTGCTTCGTAATTTGATCATTTCCAGCACAATCCCTGGGACTGCTGAGACTTGTTTACCCCACCACAAAATGTGTCAGTAAATATACACCTAGTGTCTAATGTAAGTATTTTCTGAAAGCATTGATATTACGTTTAGTCATATTTTATTGTGAGACTTTATTCACTGAAGTGGTGAGGATTTAAAATCGGCTCTTACTGTCCTTGCTTTAAATTATTCTTTACAACCACAGTGACACTGTTCCCAGAGCACTGAAGCAATTCGCATTTTCCTCAAAGGCAAGGCTGGGGATTCAGTCTGTGCTTCCTAAGCAGTGCCCTGCTAAATCTGGTTTTAGTTAAACCCTCTTTTTGAAGTACATGGCCATAATTAGATCTGCTTAGACGAGACAGCAGGACTGTGACCCCAGATCTTTCCTCCACAAAGTTTCCTTTCAGTCTTTGCGTAAAATTGTCTCCTCTCTGCCTCCCCCATCGCAGCACCCCCAGCAAGGAATGCACTGGCAAGTCCCTCGGAGGTCTGTGATAATACATTCCTCTTGGCTTTGGTCATCCTGGCACCAAGATGCTCTTGGCTGCTCTGCTGGTGATGTAATTCTGGGCCCGCATCACCTGCAAAGGAAACTGATCTGTGAGCAATAAAGCACGCAGCCGTCTTGAAACAAAAATGGGAGTGTTCATGTTAGCAAGTTTTTAAAAACCTTTTCCCCCCCTTTTTGCATTTCTGCTTTTATTACCAAAGCTCTTCTTCTCCCTTTTCCCACGAAACGGCAATACCAAGCCTTTCACTGGGAAGTACTTGCTTTGTTTCCCTTTATTTCATGGACCCAAGCAAGTGTGAAGGCTGGAGTGAGACATAACTGGGAGATTGTATGTGTGTTACCTTTCCAGTTTGCATTCTCTCTTGATTTTTATGAAGCCTGTAAAATAAAGAAGCTGGCAGAAAGACAGCAGGGCAAAGTATCTATCAATTACTTCTTCAGAGCACAATCAAGCTAAAAGTATGAAGTGTTCAGGGCTAATAAATCTCTGTGATTTACCAGTTTAAGGCAAATTCTGTGGTAAGAATAGCCTCATAAGGAGATCTTGGGGTGAGGTGTATGATGCAAACGTATTGCACAGATTTTGGCCTGTAACTGTGTAATCTATTGGCAATTCCTTGAAAGTCTGGAAATTAAGTTACTTTACAGAAAGTTTTTTGGTTGGGTTTTTTTTTCCCCCTCCAAGAGTTCTTAGCCATATTTGTACTCTGGCTTTTTTCTCCTATGGTGATTGTTTCTGTGTCCTGGTTTCCAAACTGTGACCCAAAAAAAAGGAAAATCCAGCCCAATGGGACTGTGGGAATTCACTATTGCCTACAGTAGTTACTCATCTTACTGCACATTACTGGCCAAAGCAGAGCTCTCAGTCAGTCTCTGTCTACTTTTCAGTAAATGCATCTCTAAACTTTCAATCTTATAATGTAGAAGACAAGGACAACAGTACAGTTTTAATTCTTTTAGGGAGACATGCTATCTGTATGGTTTGGAAACACTGGCTATTTTCTGTCAATGTAATACACTCACAGGATCACAGATCACAAACTCTGTGGTAGTCTATTAAAAGAAATAAATGAAAAAACCTGGAAATGGCAAATACAATTTCTGCACAGTTAAGTAAATATGAAGGTCATCCATTTTGCAGGTGCTGTTTAACAGCTTTAGCTGACTGGAAGGCAGTGACTGCTCAGAGTTTATGTTTTAACTGATGAATCTGGTCCCTAGACGCAACAAGACGGCTCCAAAGGTAATTAAAAAATGAGAGAACAAACAGACACATCTGACTGTGGAGAAGCAATATGAAAAGTACTGCAAGTTTTACAGAATGTGAGGCTTGCCATGAGCTGGGACTAATCCAAATCCATCTCTTCACACTTGGATAGTCCTCAAAACTGTCCAGTCTTTCAGTCACTTCTGGGATTATATAAAATGGCATCATGTGTTGTTTCAGCTATTCTTCCAAAACTATTTCTAAGTAGGCATCAGCTTCACAGCCCTTGAGAGAGAATTATTATACAAAACTATATGTAATTCATTATTCTTAGCAAGTTTGCTTGCTAAAATCATCAATTCAAATGCTTCCAGGGTCAGGCGGGGGGAAAAAATGACTTCATTCAAAACCTACTCACGAACTCAAACTCTGTCCAGGGTGCAATAGGTAACAATTTTAACATTTAAGAGGCCTTTGGCATGTTTCAGAGTTATTATACTACTGAAATAAATATCAGTTCACAGTTCTACTGAGGCCATCTTTTTAAGTTGTCATTTTTTAGGCAAAGAAAACAAGAACTGAATCAGGGTCATGTAGGGAAAATTGCTTCCTCATTCAGAAAGATTAGAAACAGGTTTCAGTTGGAGTGCCAGGTTTCAGTGAATTACTTAAAAATTTAGAGAGATGCTACTTATTTACATGTATAAATCTGTGCTAATAAGCACTCAAACTTGAATATCTTGGATATTTGCTTTATATTTACATGGAAGTTTACCTGTATGGAAATGAAAAGACTGATCAGTGAAAAATATGATTTACTATTTTGATTAATGCCCTACAAGTATTCAAGGCCTGTTCTATATGGTCAGGTAACTTCCACTAAATTGTCTGAAGAACCTCAAGATTTCATCCATATAGGGAAGTCATTCTGACTCATTGAGCCTACATAGAAGCTTTTCTAACCCTAAACAGATGTAATGCTTTTGCATCTTCTTTCCCAAAAAGTGTGCTAAGTTGTGCATCTCTTCTCATTCCTGCAGTATCTCTACCAGCAGAGTTTTATGTTTGAATTGTTTCGGTTTCCATTTCTTTTTAACAGTTATATGTGGAAAAATCTTAAGGCAGAAGAAAAAACCTAGGGGGCACAGAAATCCAGACCAAATGTCCTTGTGAAATTTGCCGAAGCCTGTGCAAATGTGAGGGGGAAGAAATGCAGAACACAAAATGTATAATTCAGCACATATTTGTATACACCTGTGATTATAATAGTGTTGCCATAGTTAGTGTTTTGACTAATTATTATAAATGTCATCAAAGAAAATCTGATGACTTAATTCATAAGACCAACTAGTCAAAAAACCTAATCAAATAACCCTGTGATTGCGCTGTTCACGTTGTTCATGGGAGACTTCCAATCCTTCCATCAATCTGCTGGGATCCAAACCCACCTTTCTGACGAGGCCTTCTTGGTCATGTCATTGGATCTCTCGGGGTCTTTGTTCCCACTCTTCTCAGGTAAAATTGTTCCACTTTTGCACGTCATTTACACACTTTTTGAGTTATTTTCACTGAAGAGGTGAAAAATCTTCTTGTAGGTCAGTGTTTGTGTATTGAAATTCCCCCAGACACAGGAAATACTGGTCCAGGTCTCTCCATCTTCCAAAAAGCAAGAATTTTTTACCTGTTGGTTTGGTGAATGGTCCCAAGATATGGTCTTCTCTATTTGTCGCTTTTCTAAAAATGATGAAGATGGAAATTAAATTATTTATTCAAATCAACATGTTTCACTGGAATTCATAAGAAACTTTTTAAGTTTTTACTCAGATGAGAAAGAAAAATAAAGCTGCTTTTTCTTTCTTTTTCTTTGATAATTACTTATTGAATTTTTGGTTCAGCTCTGAAACTGAAAAATCAGTTACTCACACAGCTCTGATATCCAGCTGCTTATGTTAGGGAGTGATTAATAGTAACATGGCTGAATATGTAATGCCCTAATGAGAAAAGATAAAGAAATGAGCAGAAAATGAAGCTAAATTACAGTAGAGTGACAGCAATGCTTTTCTGATGATAGCAATTATGTCATAGGTGAAAAAGAATCTCCTGGTGACAAGTGTATATATTACAGGATGAAAGTTCCTGTACAATTCCATGTAAAATGTTTATTTTCAGAGAAACTGAAAAGGGGCAGATGTATTATCTTTTATCATTTAAATATCAGGCTGTTCCTAGATGGCTCGTTTTAAAATGATGCATAGCTTTCAACATTTTTTCATTTTGCAAATTACTGGCTGGGATACAAACCTTGTTTCCAAAAACAGCAGGGGCAAAACAGTGACCATACTGGTGAAAGGCAGATGGGTGGTGTGGAGGATGGGGCACTGCTGCCTGCAGTTGTCACACAACTCACACTGTGGGCCCTGATAATCCTACATTGGAGAAGAGTATGTCCTAGTCTGACTGGCTCTTGTTCTTATCTGGCAGACTAAGTGCTGCTGTTGGTCCAACTTGCTTTTAGTGGCAAGCACAATTGCTCTGTGCCCATCATTAACACACTGAACTCTCTACATCCAGCTTCTTCAGGTCTTACGAAATAACTGATCTGTAAAAATGCCAGACTGATACTGGATTTTATAAGCACAAAGCTGGCATTGTTGCAATTCCTTTGAAGTCAGTATAGCTCATCTTGATTAATGGGATTAATGAGAATCAGGGATAGAACTCTGAAAATGTTAAAACAGGGTGTGCATTGTACCTGTAGAAATATATCTAAACATATATAAATGTATTACATACAGCAGTTTCTTAAGTGGATTTTCTTAAGCTCCTGCATAAGAGTTTGGACTCCAGAAAAATGATTTATCAACAATATTTATTTCCCATTCGATTCTATTTTCATATAACTTCTATATGCCAGGATGCATAAGCCCTGCACTTATTCAGAGTGCAACACAGACAGGACAGAAAGAAATTTTAAGGCAAGCAGAGACAAGAAGAGCACATTCTAATTCATACTTAGTGTATGAAACTGGCCTAGTTTCTCCTTGCTTGCTCTCCATCTGGGTACATGTATTTTCCTGTCGTTTCCCTCAGCTGTTCAAATATGCAACAGGCTGGTGGTTATGATATTACCTTGGAAAAGGCTAGTACAAGATGGAATGGCTTCAGGTGAGGAGAGAAATAAAACCAGATATGTCACTTCCTGGGCAAGTAATGCAGCTCACAGGTGCTGGTGCAAGATGCAGTCCCCTTGAAAGTCTTCCTTTGGACGGAAGCACCTATGGCTCCCATTCTTGTGTGATGGCTGTGGTCAGCCTGTGTCTCCATGGTCCTCAGATGAAGCCTCTCACCGTTATGTGTGTAAAGACATGTATTTTATGAGGCCCAAATAACCTCAGGTGGAGAGTGATGTTCATCTCAGGCAAGATGATGGGACTTCAAAGGATGTGCAACATCCAAAATACAAGATCTGCAAGATACAGATCTTCCCAAAAATCAGATTTATACATATGTTGGTTTTCCTATCTTTCCCTTTTAAAATTCTTCATTAATTGCATTCCACAAATCTATGTGAGTCTTTCTTTTTTGTATACTGTTATAAGCAACAAGTAGGAGGTTAAAACACCAGGCTCAAATCCTGGGAGAGCCTATCTCCTGGGTGAGTGCTGTGGCATGTACAGTGAGGATGGTCTCTTCTACAATTGCCTCTCAATAGACACAACTCTTGTCATGCAAGCAGTAAAGCTAAGAATTCACAGCTGTGGTCGGTTTTGTTGTTTGTTTGCTGGGGGAAGAGGTGTCCATTTATGCTGCATCTCTGGAAAACTAAAGAACTAGCAAAGGTGAGGTTGTGATATGGCTATGGTGGGTAGGTGTGTGTTCCTTTGTGTTCAGGGCAAGAGCTGAGGCTTCTGGCATGAAAATTAACAGAAATACCTTCATAGACTTTCAGAGTGACAGTTGGGACATAGTACATTAGAATGTAGTGTGACTGCCAGGATTACTCAGTGCTGATGCTAAAATCTATCAGTCTCTATTTAGTTCATGAAATCAGCTGCTAACTGCTCTTTCACAGCATTTGATAATTTTACTAAGGATTCATTATTTACCAAATCACTGAATATGGTGTTCATAGGAAGTCATATCTAAAAATCAAGAAGGAATCTTCATGAGAATGTTTACTTTTCTGTGCTTTTATAGGTGTATATTGTTTTATCCTTATGTCAAGCTGTAACTGAGGTGGCCGAGTATGATATAAGCCAGGGCACACATAGCCTGTATTTCTAAGAAAATCTGAGACCCTGCATTGATGAAAATGGAGTTTTAACATTGACTTCACTTGAGCAGACTCTTGTCCTCAAGCTGCATTGCTGTTGTAGAGCTCTGTGAGCTTTTCCATACTTGACTAGCCCTATGTGTGCAATTATATCAATGAATCTACTTCCTAAATCCAGATTTTAAAACTCTTCACTCTTATTTTTTTAAGACTTTCCCATGTTTGAAACCCTCTCGTGGTGACTCCAGACACCATCACTTGTGTTGCTTGGTGCTAAAACAAAGCAGCAATTCTGCAGAGCCCGTTTTCTCTTGTCTTTTCCTGCCCACTTGCTTTATTCACTCTACCAAATATATTTTTCCACTGGCATAGCAAATGCAAAGCAGTGAGGTGGATGTTTAGTTTTAGGTGTAGGACTCAGGTGCCTATTGATCCCAGTCAGTCACCGGATCACCTTGCTTTAAGGAGGAGTCAGTAAGCACAAAAGAAAAGGAAGTCGAGAAAAGCTCATGAGGAGTTAAAGCAATAAGGCAAGAACTGAACTCATAGAACTGGAAGGTAAAGGACAAAGAATAGCAAAGAGGCATGTTTAGGTCAGGGGATGGCAGACACGAGACAAAGAATATGGAAAGTGAATCTAAATTATGAGATCAGTAAGAACAGAGGGAGTGGTGAGGGAACTAGCTGCTGGCAAAAGTAGAGTGCTGTAGAGCCTTCCATTTGAATGGCAGAGAGAAGAAAGATGGCAAAGAGGTGAAAATGAAAGACAGCCTGAGCTGCAAGCAGAAAAAGACATATATATAAAAATACAGCAAAAATGAAGCAGAAGCCATCATACTGATGCTGTTGCTTGATGCAATATAGCACAGGCTCTGGGACTTCCCAGAACATGTTTGCACCAACAGATGATACACTTTAGGGGAAAAAAGTAATTCTGCCTTAATTTTCAGTTTCCAGTTAGGGAATATTTAGCACTGTTCTTTATGAGTTACTTATTGACACACCTAAAAATGTGACTCTTATCTCTAGATGGAGTATTTCTGTTCTATAAACCCACACTCAGAGAAGTCAGGTGTGGGGGAGGCAGCAGAAGGTGCAACAACAGAGAGCCAGGTGCCAACAGACAAGCAACACATGGGGGAAAATCAGTCAGGTTTAATTCATGTCCCAGACCCATCATGAGCAAAAGAGGCCAAGACACTGCTAAAAGACCCAAGTATCTCCTGGTAAGCTGACAAAAAATGCGGCTCTCCCTACTCTCAAGGCCTCAAGTTCACTCTTCCACATCATTTTTCCACATGAACATCTAGCAAATTGAAAGTGAGCAATTTAGAAAATCAAGCATGGAGACCAGATAGGTGAAGATGGTATTAGCGGATGCTCTAATAAAGCATGGATATGTGAAGCAAGCAATGCTAAAATTGGCAGGTCCGCAGGAGGCAGCAAGGAACCGTTCTGCCGTGTGCACTTGCTTCTCTGAGGTCCTGGACACCTCTTCCCCTGGCTCCAGAGATGCTTTGGTCAAAGGGCCACAGCCTCTTTCTATTACATTGTTGGTGCTTGTTCACAAAGCAGTGATCTAATCATAATTTAAGACTATCCTTGACATAGACGGGTCCTACTTCAGCTGTAATTGCTTTTCCTCCAGCGAGTCCCACTAGTACTGGAGATACTGAGCTTTCCCAGATATCAGAAGGATACACACAAGTGTTAAGGAAAAAAAAAAACCCAGAAGGAGGGAAAAAAGTGGAAAGGAAAGCAAAGCCAGAAATGCTTTTGTGAAACTTTTGAATCATGTTTCCACAAAGACAGTAGATCCTAACAGGGCAATTTTCATGCTGCCAAGAGAAAAAGAATTTAAAATCTAGGGAGCATGACTTATTTAGAAAGATCTGAGGAGTAATAAAAAAGCCTGTGTGCAAATGTGTGTGTGTGCTTGCACCGTTTCTTTAACAGCTGCATGAACAACCTGTTTTAAATAAGACCAAAGGTGAACAAAGCCAGTAGTCAGTGCAGCTCATCAAATGAAGTTTTTTTAGTGTGCATGACATATGCCTTATAAATGTATTGCCTGAGATATAACAGCACAGAGTTCAACTTGAAGTCTTTTTCTCAGGCTTTTCCTACAAAGTCATGTTTCAAGAATTTACTGTATTTGTCCCCATTACTTATTTGTCTCCAAAAGGCCTGACGGATCACCTTGTTCACTAGATCTTCAGCAGCAAGTTAAAATCAGCCTTTCCCCTCTCCCAGTATTCAAAGTTTTCATGTTCTGTGAAGATGCTACTGAATGCTTTAATACCTGTTATGCTCAGAGTATGCAGCTGGCTAACTAGAAAATGAAGGACAGGTCTGACTTACCAAATGAGTTTGACTTAACAAATGAAGGAAGAAACACACCAAAATAATGATGGAAGATTTGCAGTGCTTTAGAGATGTTTTGAACAAAAAAGTGTAAGTTTGGCAAACAACACAGCATACTTCTTCATGTATGTAAGTAAACACAAAATTGGGAAAAGTTTTCTTTTTGCACAAACAAATATTTGGGCTTTTCATAACATGTTGGAGGAGTTGGAAAGAGCTGCAAGTCCTGCTTTCACTCTAAATGTTACATGTGTTTCTTCACTGAAGATAAGAGCCAACGGAGAGCAAGGCAGTCCGCTGGAAAGGTTACAAAGCCTTCTTTACAGAGAATTTTAAATCAGGCAACCATCTGTTAGAAGTCTCTAAGATCAACAAGAAGAATCCACTGCTGTACAGAAGTTAGTGCATTATTAAAGAGAGCAACTTACTGAAGAAACATGTAGTCTATTAGCACATCATTAAGTAGTTAAGCCAATTCCATCCTTTGCTTCCCAGTTACTCTCCTCTACAGCAGACAACTGTGACAGATACATAGTACAATTGTTGACTTTCAGAGAAATTTGGGAATTTGGTGGAATTTGGGAATCCTATCTATTCCCTCCCCTACTTTTATTTCTTAGTGTTTTTCTTATCTGGTCTCACCAAGTTGCAAGTGCTGCTTTACTCAGGAATGTGTTCCTTAGAATACTTCATCACAATGAAAGCATAAACAGAAAGATTCATCAAATTCTGGGGAGCAAGTTAGATTTTCCCAGCCTTTGATGTGACTTTAAAGTGAAGGCACTCTTGAGAAATAATGATACCTTTACCACAGAATCCCATAATGGTTTGCGTTGGGAGGGACCTTTTAAATATCATCCAGTTCCAACCTCTCTGCCATGGGCAGAGACAACTTCCACAGGCAGGGACACCTTCCACTAGACCAGATTGCTCAAAGCCCCGTCCAGCCTGGCCTTGAACACTGCCAGGGATGGGGCAGCTTCTCTGGGCAACCTGTGCCAGTGTCTCGCCATCTTCATAGTGAAGAACCTTTTCCTAATGTCTAACCTAAATCTCCCCTCTTTCAGTTTGAAGCCATTCCCCCTTGTCCTGTCACTACATGCTTTTGCAAGAAGTCCCTCTCCAGATTTCCTGTAGGCCTCCTTTAGGTACTGCAAGGCTGCTATAAGGTCTCCCCAGGTCTTCTCTTCTCCAAGCTGAGTAAGCTCAACTGTCAGCCTGTCTTCACAGGATAGGTGCTCCAGTCCTCTGATCACCTTCATGGCCCCCCACTGGAATCTCTCAAACAGGTCCACTTCCTTCTTATATTGGGGGCCCCAGAGATGGGTGCAGTACTGTGATGGGATCTCGTAAGAGTGGAATAGAGGGGGAGAATCACTCCCTTGGCCTGCTGGTCATGCTAGGTGTTTGGGCTTCATAAGACAGTGATCATTTCTGGCCTAGACACCACTGTCCCCTCCCTTCCTCATGTCATATCTTTACAAAGCTGACTGCTATAAACTCCTAATAGAAGAATTAGGATCCTCTTGACATCCCTGAAGTTTCTGCTGAGATGAAGACCATGAAAACACAGATGAGGGAACGTGTGTGGCTTGCAGTTCCAGCCTGGCCCTAGCATGGCATCACAGACAAAAAAAGAGCCACAGCAGATATGAGAGGACATCTAGGAGGGTTGTGGACTTGAGAAAGGTAGGGTTTAGAAACAGAGTACAGAGATGAGGAGGAACCTGGGACTAAATGGTGGGTGCAGCAGGACTGGATGAGCTGTGCAACAAGCAGGATGGGGTGTGTAACCAGATGCCATGGGATGGGGTGTGTGACCAGAGACAGCACTGCCAGCAAAGCAAAGCGTTGCTCTCAGCTGCTGGTGTCAAACCTGTCTGTCAGCAGAGTTTCTAAACTTGCCTGCAAAGTGCTGCATGCCTTTTTAGTATCAAACTCCCTTGAGGCTTACAACCTGCTTTTGCTATCAATTATTTTGTTGACTCAGAGCGCAGACTTTAATGCAGGCAATCCGAAGGATCTAAACTCTTCTTACAATCTCACTAAGTGCCAATATAATGACACATTATTAAATTTTGATAGTGGATATGTTTTAGTGTTTGCCATTGTGTGTGCAATTTCCTCTTTTTTTAAAGAGTATGTTCTGCTCTACCATAACAGTTCCTAGGACTGCAAAGGACACAGTAAGTAGAGAAGTGGAGTAAGCATAACATTGTCTGCTTGACGCATGTAATCATTTGTAATTGCACAATCAAGTGCAAGTTTTATACAGAAACCTCTGACACTGGAAAACCCGAAACATATCGAGATGCATCACTTTTGCTCACAGGAAGCAACAATTTCTCTGTAGGATCCCAACTTCATCTTTAGGAAAGTATTTAGTAAATGAGGTAGGGGAATATAAAAAGGGAGAGAATGATTAAGGCTGGTATATGTTTCCCTGGAAAATGTGACTCGACCCGTTGAGTTTGTGGACGGATTTCCTACATGGCACTAGTTAAGTCATGTGAAACTCATTTACATGGCTTGTGAATGGTTTTTACTCTTAAGACTGATTCTTGTTTTGGGAAGCTTGCTGGAGATCTGGGCTCTGACGTGAAGGAATCTGAAGCATGCACTCCTGGGCTGCAGGCAAATGGGGCTGTGACCTGAGCACCTGCAGCACCCACCCTTCAGTGCTCTGAAAACCACATCCTGCAAACCCCAGAGCAGGTGTCCCAACCAAACCCTAGTCCCTTTGTGCTCTTTGTGCTTCTATCTTCTACCCAGAAATGAATAATTCTGTTCTCAGCAGAGTCGTAAGTGCATGTGGTAAATAGGGCCTTGAATACAGAGCATAAAATCAATCATCAAGCCCTTGCTTTTCAAATGAGCACTGTCCAGCCTGTGTGGTGAATGAGGTGAGGGTCATACAGAAAAATAAAAGAACACAAAATTAGGTGCCTTTTCATGATATAAACGCACACTGGCCCATTTTTATGTGTAATATTTGACAAGATATGCTTTCAGTCGTTTTGGGTATTAAGAGCTTCTTAAGAGGAAGGTGAATGGGAAGGCAAAGAGGGGAGAAAAGAAAGGGGAAAGAATAGATGAAGGAGAAGGAGAAAGAAAAAGGGAAGGGAAAAGGCAGAGTGGGTTCTTGTTCACCTTGTAAAGACTTGAAAAAATGACTGTGGGTAATCTAGGGAATCATTAAGGAAACAGGAGGAGTTCCCAAATTCTTCTGTGTTTGTTTGGGAACAAAAGGACTGACTTAAGATTTCTTTAAACAGGGAGCTAGCAGAGTGCTGCTTTTCAGTTCTTACACAGACCTTCAGTTAGCCTTGCTACTATGCATGAATTTTCAAAACCAAATATTCATGTATATGAAATCCACGAGGGATTTTCTTCATGTAGTCATGCTATTACCAACTGATCTTAAGATCAGCCAGTGGTTACTGACAGTGGTACTGTCGCTTCAAACACCAGAAAGACAACAGAAAAGCAACGTAAAGTTCTCTTGAGTCAGAGGAACGAACTGGCAACTCGGGCTGGAGAACATCGCTTTTGTGCATCCTCGCTCAGCTCCGCGACAGCAGTTCACATGCGTTCTCGACGATCATATTCCTTAATCGTTAACCTATAAACTGTAAGCCCGGAGGGATCTGTCAATAATCAACTCCGGGGAAGCCACACTAAAAGGCAGCGCTGGCAGAACCAAGCAACCGAGCCACTTCAACTCCTTCCACCCCTCTGCCCGGCCGAGCCGCCGCGGCGGCTCCACCCCTTCCCTCTGCCCCGGGAGGGAGCTCACAATGCCGCGCCGCCGGTACGGCCCCCCCGACCCCGGTACAGCCCCCCCGGACCGGCACCGACCCCGCGGCGGGGCGCAGCCGTCACCTTGCGGGGCGGGGGAACACGACGGCGGCGTGAGGCGCCTTCCCGACGGCGGAGGGTGAGCTGGAGCGGGCCCTTTTCATTGGGCTTGGGGCTTTTTTTTTTTTGGTAGCTTTTTTAAAGAAAGGTCTAATTATAAGGTAAGATAACGCAGTTTATTATTATTATTATTATTTTTCATTGAGCAGTGCTAATTGCTCCCATACATGCGCGCTGCCCCGGTTAACCCAGCGTGCTGGATACAAGGCTGGAGCGAGGTCTTGGAGGGGAACGGGATACCGGGGACAGCCCTGCTTTCGCCACCGCGGCTCCAGCTCCTGCTGGAGCAGAGCCGCGCTGAGGGGGCAGGAGGCCCCGAGCCGGTGTTAGTGAGTGTTTGATGCAGCCTGGGAGCTGCCCCCGGTGGGGTTGTGCTGCGGGACTGCCGCGCCCGGACAGCGCGTCCAGGGGTCAAGGAAGGATAGCCGCAGCTCGGAGACAGGTTTGGCAGATTTCATCGCTCGGCTGAGTGCTGCTGCTTCCTTTTCTCACAGATGCTGTTTGCATGCATTCTGCTCATCCCCCTTCCCCTCCCCTGATCTGCGAAATTAACGTGGATATCATAATCGGGGGTCTGGGAAAAAATTTACTGCCCACTTACAATACTATTTTGTAGCCTGAACGGGTTTTGATCTTTTGTTCTTAAAGGACTTTGGTGCTTTTCATATGTGAACAAAGTATTGGAAAGGTGGTGGGACACTGAATCTAGTAAGTTCTTATTCCAAAATACAGCCTTTAGACACTGCTCAGTTGAAGTAAGGCAGTTTCAACACAAATGAACTATTTCAGCACACTCGTTTTTAACAAAAGGAGGAGGAAAAATGGTTGTAGAAGATAAGCCATGTGTTCTCCTAAGTCAAGAAAACTTTTAATTTCTTTAAATATCATTTGGGAACTGTCACAGAGTTTTTGAAGTAGCAACAATATTAATTTGCTTTTGATACAATCTGCTACAAGCACTTCTCAGAAGTTAATTCAGTAGCGAAGAATATGCAGGTTTGTGCGCTTCAACTTTATATAGCTGGTAGCCACAAAAATTTGTCTTTAGAGTTACTAGAGCCAATAACTGATTGTTTTTACGAATTTTTATTTGTTTTCAGAGTTGACCCTGTGATAAACCGAACAGCAGCACGGGAAGTTCTGTAGCAGGGTCAGTCAAATATTTGTTTCTGTTCCCTGCCTTTAAAGTTTCACGGATAGAAAGGAGAAAGTAACACAGATGCGCTTTATTCTTTTTCTTGCTATAGGATCTGATCTAATTAATACTTTTTCTCCCTCAACTGAGATGGATATGAGGGGAGGACTGCAGCTGAAGATTTGAAAGTGTTACCTAATTTTGAATTGCCCAGTTTGAGTGTTAGGCCTGATTGTTTTGCTTCCTAGAGAGCCTGACCACCTTTTGGCTCTCTTTGAGTTTAGCTGAAATACTAAGTGCTCAGAATCGGTGAAATTCAGCCTCTGCATATCTCAGCCTGTCCCCAAACACAGAAACACTCAGAAGTAGCCCTGGCATGCAGAGGATTTCCCTGTGGCTGTAGAAATAATGTTCAAAATCAGCTGTTGTCCATTAAACAGGAAAAAAAAAAAAAAAAAAATAAAGAGGGAACTCCTTTATTAAGTTAACCACCTCTTGCTGGTTTTCATTGTCCCAGGACTCTAGGAAGCAGCCTCTCACATCACTTAATGGGCAGCAGCTTTCTAGCTACCACTAGGAAGTTACCCAGTCTCTGACAACATTTGCAGTAGCAAACTCTCTAGGGCTGAAGTGGAAAGATGAGCTTGTGAAGGTATTTGCTTTTCCAGTGCTTCCTTGGGATTGTTTGTGAATGGCAGAAATGCTGTTGGGCCCTTGGGAGGAAGGAGCTTTATCAGTCAGCTCATGTTTAGGGTAACCAAGTCTTCCTTAAGACACTTCCCTTAATCCCCACTTACTGACCATCCACAGACTAGGATAGAAGTCATTACATGCCACTGCAGCACACATTTCAGAGTTTAAATGGCAAAATAAGGTACTACAGGGACTACAGTAGATCTGTGATGGCTTTGTGTGAGAGCAGAAATGAGGAACTCTGTGGACCTCCAGGCTGTGTACAAACTCAGTGAAACGTCCTCCAGACACCTTTCCTGTTTTCCTTTTTCCCAACGTCTTCCTTTTATCTACTGTTCCCTCCTGCTGCCCCTGTCCTGATGGCAGAGGGAATGGCTTTCCACCTCCCTCCAGACTGCCCTCCATATTAGCTCCTCCTGTGAGTGCTGCTTTAATAGTTGGGAGCCACCTTGGGAAGTGTGGCTTAGGCTGTTTGCAAAGCAGGGAGCTAAACCAAGCCAATACAGCTGAACTATGATGCCAAAATGTTCACACATATACAAACTGCATAGGCAGCTCATGTCCTTTCAGGCCACCCTCTGGCTTGCCTTACCAGGGTTCTCTCACATAGCTGAAAGCCCATTTCTACACTAGAGATGAGAAGCATCTTACTAGTATTTGTGATGTCTCACCTTGATAGAAGTACAGATGGAAAGGACAATGCAAACACTAGTATAATTTTTCAATAAATGTGTTGGGGGTTTCTCACTTTAACATACGCTGCGTAAAACTTTCTGAGGTGAATGATTTTTTGAGCGGAGAGGTGTGTTTTTCTAAATCACTGAGCATCTTTCCCCTGATAACTGAAATGCCTTCCTATTTTCTTGAGATATTGTAAGCCCCTTTGGAGAATGGCTTCTCATATCAGCTATCAGTCTGATAGCTGTAGTTTTATAGTTCCTATTTTGCTATATTTATTGTATGTCAAATGTAGTCATGAAGTTTATGATCTTTAGGAGTCAAGAAAATATCTACTGACCACTATTTGTAATTTCTTTTGTAAATGTAGCCAAGAACTAATGCTTGATTTTAGCTAAGGTCTTGCTGCTGCTACTGCTTTTACCATTTACAGATAAAACAAATCCCATCTAAAATCCAGGTATGTCCATTGGGCCTCTCCATGTATGAAACCATTGCAATGTCTTTCAAAGCACAAAAGCATTATTCTCCAGCTGTAAGTTATAATTCATGTTGAAGTCTTATTTTGGTCTGAGAAAAGACATTATGAAAATAGTACTCTGCATCTCCATGACTGAATTTGAGATATGCAGAAACAGAATGGGAAGCACAGTGCATGTGGTTAGTGAAGGCTGTAGCTTTGTTGATTCTATTAATTGATCAGCCTTATAGGGACTGTTAAACCACTCTGATGGCTAACCAGCAGACTCCAGCAAGAAGCCCTTCAAGTTGTCTGCACTTCTCATTGGAAGGAGCAGGTACAGCCATCCGTGTTCTTTGTCACGTGTCCTTCGGGGTGGACTCAGGGACTCACCACAGCAGACCAAAGCCCTGCCTGTGTTGAGTACGTCTTTCCAACATACCCAGTGTGCTGTTTTACAAACTGCGTCTATGCTGTAACTCAGAACTGTTTGTTATAAATACATTGATGCAGTAACTGGACTTCCTGGCAGCTGGCACATAGCTGAGGGCAGGGGGGACAGTATGGTATTGGTCAGGTTTGCCTTAAGGAAAAATTGCCATCCACACCTGAAGGAGCGATTAGCCTTGAGCAAGGCAGTCAGCGCAGGAACATAACCATAATAAAAGAAATAAAGACACATTTCTGGAGGGATAGAGATCAGCAGCTGTCAGCATCCTGTCATGCCTCTGATGATCAATCTGAAGCTCAGAAGGAGGGAAGGGGAAGCAGAAAGACCTTGTGCACTGAAATGCTTCATCACCAAACCCGAAGGAAGGAGGACAGGGAGGGTCTGGCTGCTGCCCATTCATTCCCATCTTCCTCCTTGCTGGTGGCTTCCAGCACGCCAGTCGTGAAGGATGTCTGGGGGTGTTTGTTTTTGACTGAGGCAGTTAACAGTTTGCACATACCCACACCTAAGGGTTTGCTATTTTATTTATCCAATATACTGCCATGGGGAGTGTGGTTGTGTGATCATCTTGAATGCTGGACAGCTGTAGGGCACCTGTTCTTCAAATCCTGTGGGAAAGACACATAGCAAGAAGAAGGAGAGACTGTACAGACTGTCATGGCAGCAGAAAACCATGTATTCAGGGAATGCAGGTTTCAACATGTTATGTGTAGTAACACATGAGGAAAAGAGGTGCTGCACAGACCTCAGCAGGAGCAGGTGGTACAGCCCTCTCTCCACAGGGATCTAAAGCAGGTATGCTTTCCTGCTGTGGTCCATATGCCAGGCCCTTAAGACTCTTCTTGATGAATGCAGGTTACCCAATTGTGTCTGAATATTTCTTCCCATATCTAAAAGAAATCCCCAAAACAAACCAAGAGTGCAGTTGCTGTGGATAACTCATTGTGCTGTGAGTCTGAGGTGCTTTCTGTACTGCACTGGAGCCTGTGCAGGTCTGCATGACTTACCAAACAGCAGCAGCAGCAGCAGTCAGATGAGAAGGCTGACAATAAATCAGTTGTGAGCATCAAGAGGGGACATCACCCTATAGTCCCTAAAATTCCAGTTTAACCACTGAGGTATGAGAGTTGTACAAAGATGGAAAAGCATGGGCAATCTTAAACTCAGCTTTTTTTTTAGTGTTTAAAAGTAACACCAAAAAGGTGTAGATTTTGTTTATTACTTTGGCATCTGCACAGATTTGAATGCTGCTTTCCTATCTATCCCTCACAGAACCACATTTTAGAAGCAGTTTTCCTGAACGTGCAAACAGAAATATTGTCAAGTATCTCCTGTGAAAGTTCACTTGTTGAATCTAGGACAGTCTAGTTTTACCACGTGAAAGCTGAGGCAGGATAAAATGCTGCAAGGTGCTTCCTGCCTAGTTTGGCACAGACTTATTAGCAAATTCACCTCCTTGCATAGGTACAGTTTCAGTACTTCATTTTTGCCTTGTCCAGAGAGGACAGGCCAGTTATTCCCCACTGCTAGCTCTCCTGCTAGGTAAGGCAAGGCAACAAAAGTGCTAATGTGCTCTCTTCTCTTGCTCAGTCTCATCCCTGGCATTTCTTTGTCTTAGTTTAACAGATATTTGGGGTCTTTTTCAGTGTCTTTCTTGGCAGTATTCAGCAGTAGACTCTCAGGTAATCATGGGGGAATGTGTGGCCAGTGAATTATTTCTCACTCTGCTTAGCAGCCTGGCTGGTGTGTACCACCTGTAGCAGCCACTGGGTGAAAATCACATATGTCCCTTTATGAACAGCCTAAGAATTCAAAATCATAGGCAGGTTTCAGAGCATCTCTAAATAGACTGTTAAGTGGCAAAAGTGGTAAAAAGAAAACAAAATGCTGTCTTCACGTTTGGGTTTTTGTTTTTTTTTTTTTTTTTTTTTTTTTTAATTTATAGGGGTCACCTTAAAAGTTTCCTGTAGGACAACAGAGCTGGAAACATTCTGTTTTGAAGATCTCAAATTCTTGTATATATATATATGTTCATGACTTGGGAGATGGGTCTTTTAGAGCACCACCGGGTTAGGGCACATTATTCTGTCATGGTAAATAATATTTTGTGGAAGGGTGCATAATATTTCTTTAAAATGTAGCCTGGGGGAGATGAGGGAGAGTTCTTGGCAGAAGCTCTTGGGTGAAGCAGTGTGATAGAGTAGCCAGGGAATATATTGCGTGCTAATAAAGTTCCTTCTTCAGTGTGAAAAGTGCATGCGCTGTGAGTGGCAGCAGGTCTTTTTTTACCTTTTGACATTCTAGAGTTGACCCATAATGAGGCATCCACCAGCACGCCCTTTCAGGCCTTTCCAAAGTGCTGCCAAAGCTATAGAGGTTTTTTGAGAATAATCTGTGACCCAGCAAGGTTGGCTATAAGGTTTGTTTGTTTTTCTCTCTCCTGCTGGTTCCTACTATTCTCTTACTCCCACATCCTATCCAACTCTTGTTTTCAAATGCATTCTTCAGCCTTCTTATTCCCTACCTACTGCATCCTGTGTTCTGCTTTCTGACTTCCTTCTCTTTTCTTACAGCTTTTCCTTCCAGTTCCTGTTCATTCTGTTCCCCAGGAGCAAGGAGTAAAACATTAACAGCTGCATATTAACCAAGTTAATATGTCTGTTGTTACGAGTTTAGAGGTCAGGTGAGGGTTCCGGGAGACATCCTTTGTGTACAGCTTTGTGCCTCGGAGTTCTTTGCACCACTTTGTTGCTGGGGCAGCAGAGAGGAATGTGTATCTGTGCTTCACCCACCGCCACTAGTCCAGCATTTAAGATAAAAATACATATAAAAGTGTTCAAAAGCTTCAGACATAGGGTTACCAAAACAAACTGATTTGAATCACCACACGTCGTGATAAGTGATATGGGACTTGACCATACTTCATCAGTGGTTGGAAAAACATGTCATTGCACAGTAAATTCAGCATGCATACCCCTGTATTTTCTAGGTTGTCTTGCTACTTTTGCAATAAGACTCTTACATTAGTAGCTATATCCCTGTGTTGTCTGTATCTCCCGATCAGTTGAGGATCACCATCCTCACAAATCTGTGCTTACAACGTGTGCAGGAACTACCTGCACTGATGTCAACATATCCTGAATATAAATCATAGATATAAATTACTTATATTACTAACACTTTCTCCACTGAAATGTTGCATGAGTAAGGCTGGAAAATGTAGGTCTTCATTATCTTTATGAGGATACACCTAATTTGCGTATTGTGAGCTTTTATACTGTCTGAAAATCAGATTTACAGACCATATAAAGAAGAGCATTTTCCAGCTGAGGTTAGTTATAGCAAAAGGTTTGATTAGTCTGATCCTTGCAGTCCACAAAATATACTATTGTAAATGGAAATATGCTTGGAAGAAGAAACCTCTTAATGTAATAGTCACTGTACTGGCAAATTTGTCTTCCTGCTAATTTCTTATGCCTGTGATGCCCAGATGGTTATTAGTTGTGTGCTAATGTAATCTTCTGTTCTGCTGGTTTATTTATAACCAGGCTTGATCCATTTGTGTGTGACTGCATATAGCAATTAGTTTTCATTTTCTGTCTTATTTTACGTGATTTTTGTGTATGCAAGACATAAGGACGAATGCACCTTGTAAAATAAATCTGGTATAAAATGGATTGGTAATTAGATATACCTGTCCTGTTAAGATGTGATAAACCTTTACCAACATGATCCTCACGGAAATAAATGCAAAGGAATTGAAATCTGATGTATTTGTTTTCTAGCAATGTATAAAATGTCACTGCTTTTCTGATTTCTAGATAATCTTATATAGTTTTCAGTTCAGTTTTGTAATTTAAAATACTTGGTTTGGGAAAGTAAGTGTAGCAGGTAGTTGAAAGACTATTAGGTTATTAATAGGGGGAAAAGGAAAATGAAGGTGATTTAAAAAATGGAGAAATACGCCTGTATATATCTGTACATATTTGTGTTTCTCTTTTTCTGTTTCAGGTTGAAGAAACTTCTTGAGCAAGAGAAGATCTATCAAGCCAGGAAGGAGAAGGAATATACAAAGAGACTCAATAAACTAAGGGAAGAACTAGTCAAGCTCAAATCATTTGCACTCATGCTGGTGGATGAAAGACAAATGCATATTGAGCAACTTGGTCAACAAAGCCAGAAAATACAGGACTTAACCCAAAAACTAAAGGAAGAAGAAGAAAAGCTTAAAACTATTAGTGCAAAAACAAAAGAAGATGGACAAAAACTGATGAAGTTAGAGGCAGAACTTGAACACAAAACTTCATCATTTTCTCAAGAACATGAGGAGATGACTACTAAACTGGCTTATCAAGAGTCACATAATAGACAGCTAAGGCTTAAGCTAGTGGGGTTGACTCGCAGAATAGAGGAGCTAGAAGAAACTAATAAAAATCTTCAAAAAGCTGAGGAGGAACTTCAAGAACTAAGAGATAAAATAGCAAAAGGGGAATGTGGGAACTCTAGCTTAATGGCAGAAGTGGAAAACCTCCGCAAGCGTGTGCTTGAAATGGAGGGTAAAGATGAAGAGATCACAAAAACTGAATCCCAATGTAAAGAGCTGAAAAATAAACTGCAAGAGGAAGAGCACCATAGCAAGGAGTTGAAACTTGAAGTGGAAAAATTGCAGAAAAGAATGTCAGAACTAGAGAAGCTGGAAGAGGCTTTCAGTAAAAGCAAGTTTGAATGCACCCAGCTACACTTAAACTTGGAGAAAGAAAAGAATTTGACTAAGGATTTGATAAATGAATTGGAAGTGGTGAAGACTCGAGTAAAAGACCTTGAGGCATCAGAAAGCAAGTTGGAAAAGGCTGAAATAAGCTTAAAAGATGACCTCACAAAGCTGAAGTCATTTACGGTAATGTTGGTTGATGAACGAAAAAATATGATGGAAAAAATAAAACAGGAGGAAAAAAAGGTTGAGGTTCTAACCAAGAATTTTAAAGTTGAGCAAGGGAAAGTTATGGATGTAACAGAGAAACTGATAGAAGAAAGTAAGAAATTTTTGAAACTGAAATCTGAAATGGAGGAAAAAGTGTCTAGTTTGACAAAGGAAAGGGATGAGGTAATTAGCAGACTGAGAGGTGAAGAAGAAAAATCCTCTGAACTAAGCTGTAGAGTTGACCTGTTAAAGAAAAGAGTTGATGGTATGGAGGAAGTAGAAAGAGAAATTACAAGAGGTCGAACCAGGAAAGGACCAGAGCATGGTTGTCATGAGGACAACAAGATTAAAGAACTTACCATTGAAATCGAAAGACTGAAAAACCGTCTCAAACAACTGGAAGTGGTTGAAGGAGATTTGATGAAGACAGAAGATGAGTATGATCAGCTAGAGCAGAAATTTAGGACTGAGCAGGATAAAGCTAACTTTCTTTCTCAACAGCTGGAAGAGATGAAACTCCAGATTGCTAAAACCAAAGCAATAGAAAAAGGCGAAGCAGTGAGCCAGGAGGCAGAGCTGAGGCACAGATTTCGTCTGGAAGAAGCCAAAAGCAGAGATTTGAAAGCAGAAGTTCAAGCTCTTAAGGAAAAAATCCATGAGCTGATGAACAAAGAAGACCAGCTTTCTCAGCTCCAAGTCGATTATTCAGTTCTGCAACAAAGGTTTATGGAAGAAGAAAATAAAAACAAGAGCATGGGTCAGGAAGTTCTGAACCTAACAAGAGAGCTGGAGCTTTCTAAGCGTTATAGCCGCGCCCTGAGGCCCAGCATAAATGGACGAAGAATGGTTGATGTCCCTGTGACGTCCACTGGTGTGCAAACAGATGCCGTAAGCAGTGAAGCAGCAGAAGAAGAAACTCCAGCAGTGTTTATAAGGAAATCCTTCCAGGAGGAGAACCACATCATGAGCAACCTGCGGCAGGTAGGTCTGAAAAAACCTATGGAGCGTTCTTCAGTGCTTGAGAGATATCCTCCAGCAGCAAATGAACTTGCAATGAGGAAATCTTGGATACCATGGATGAGAAAGAGGGAAACTGGGGCTCAGGCAGCTCCTGATAAAGGGGCCCGAACTCATGGTCAAGTGCATCCTGGGGAGGTTGTCCTTTCACCAAAGCAGGGCCAACCTCTTCATATTCGGGTGACACCAGACCATGAGAACAGCACGGCTACTTTGGAGATAACCAGTCCAACCTCAGAGGAATTTTTTTCAAGTACCACTGTCATTCCTACTTTGGGAAATCAGAAGCCACGAATAACCATCATTCCCTCTCCAAATGTTATGCCACAAAAAGGAAAAGGCGGTGAAAGTCCACTGGGACGAGATCGTTCTATGTCTCCAGTCACTATAACAACATTCACCAGGGAAAAGTCCCCAGAGGGAGGGAGAGCACCCTTTGCTGACAGACCTGCATCACCAATTCAGATTATGACAGTATCAACATCTGCAGCACCAGCAGAAATCTCTGTCTCTCCGCAGTCACAAGATATGACCATGGGAAGGGCTGTCTTCAAAGTCACACCAGAAAAACAAACCGTCCCAACTCCAATCCGCAAGTACAATGCCAACGCCAACATTATTACAACAGAAGACAATAAAATCCACATCCACTTAGGTTCCCAGTTTAAACGCTCTCCCAGTGTTGCACCTGACAGTGCGAGTCCTGTGATAACAGTCAGACCGGTGAACATAGCAGCAGAGAAAGAAGTTGTGACCGGTACTGTCCTTCGATCACCCCGGAACAATGTGTCCTCACGACCTGCAGCAAGCAAGGTGACAAGTACTATCACTATAACACCTATTACAACATCTTCAACCCGAGGAACACAATCAATGGTAAGCAGCATAGTCTTATGGTACAGTCTTCATGGTAAGAAGGGCAACCATAGGTTGGGTTTGAAACACCAGCAGGAAAAAGAGGGAGTGAGGAGAAACTCTTGACTTCCCTATATTTGTTTCAAGTACATGCTCAACTATAAAATCAGAATTTGCCCAATACATATATTTTTGTACCAGTGTTGGACACTGGCATACTTTTGGCATTATCTCCCAAAGGGGTAACTTTTAAAGGAAATCCCTTCAAAGTTCCCTTAAAGTGTTTTTCATAATGGCAGTCCTGGAAAATTACAAGTGAGAAACAGAGAAGGACAAAGAATGATGGAGATGACAGAGCAGGAAACCATATTTTTATTTTTGGTGAGTGCAATTTCTGACTTCTGAAAATATTCGTAATGATCTCTGGCCGAGCTGGCAAGCCTTTAGTCTGATTATCCAGGCTGGTATTTCTTTGCTATAATCCCATTCTAGTTGTAATTCAATTAGTAAATGCTGTAATATTGAACTCCAAAGGAATAAATAGGCAGACATGGTATCATTGCTTATAGCTCCAAGCCTCTTTCCACCAGTGAATAGTAGGGCTGTTTCTGTTCCTCTGAAATTCTCAACTTCTGTAAGTGCTGTATTACAATAGTGCTTCCTCTGAAGAAATACTTTTTGCTGTATTCTCTCTGTGCCTCTGTGGTGGTACCCTGGCTTCTTTTTCATACTAAAATAGTCCTCCCCTCAGGTTTATTTCAGGATGTTGCTTTGCATTGCTTTAGTTGAAAATATCCTGGGAAAGAAGAATTTAACCAAAACAGAAAACCAGCAGTACTGTATTAGTCCAAAAGATTATTCAGCTAGACAGAGCCTGCAACAGATGCTTAGAGGAAGGTTATTTTAAATGGGTAAACACACAGTAATGTTTCTCTCAGTGTCTGTTCCCAGTTTTTGGCAATAGGTGGGTAGTTCTTTCTGAACCAGGGCCTGTAGCCACATCTTTGTGTTTAATAGACTGTGGCAGCATTTTCTTCTGTTTATTCTTCTAATTGCTTTTTGAACTCATTTATACTGTTGTTTCCACAACATCAGGGGGCAGTGAATTCAGCTGTAGGCTATAGGAAAAACGCTCTTTTGCTTGATACCTTTTATGCAATACCTTCTTTGGTTAGAGCCTCTTTCTTGTATCTTGACAAACACTGAATAGTCATCCCCTGTTCATTTGCCTGTGCCACTCAGGAGTCTGCAGACCCCTACAACATTTCTCTTCAGCCATTTCTTTCCAAGCTGAAATGTCAAAGTGTTTTTAAGATATATTTCCACACTTTTGGAGAGAGGCTGCTATTCCTATTTAGGCCCTCTGACTTAAGAAAACTTGCGTTCGTTACATGGATCTATTTGGGATTGCACATGCACGCTCTCTCCTCACATACATAATGTATTGTAGATACTTTACAGTGGTTTCCTCTATATTAGAGGCAACTTTTAATTTTTTTAAGTCTTGAATTAGTTCATTGACAAACTCCTTTGTCTCTCAGAACCTTGGAAAACTTCTTTTTTTGAGTTCCTTATTCTTTTTCACTAGATGTCTATCTCTACTGTGATGATGCACTGAACCGTGGCAGACAAAACTTTTCTATTTTGTTTTCATCTGGCTAAAAAGTGGCTTCTTTCTTCACTTCATTCTCCCTGATTTGGAATGTAAGGAAATACTTCAACCATAAGATTTACTTTATCTTAAGCTTCCCTTTGTTTTTTAAAATCCCTAGTTAAATGAGCAAGGAACTTCGAACAAGCCTAAATACGCTTTGTCCTTAACGCCCTGAAAAAAACGGAAGTTGTATATTCACCATCTGTTTTGCAAATGACTACTTTGCAAACACATTTCAATATCCCTGGCCAGAAGAAACAAACTGTGATGATTTACTCGGTAATCTTATGTTGTGGTTTAAACCCAGGCGGTAACTCAGAACCATGCAGCCACGCACCCAGAACACCTTAGAACCCAGGACACTTTAGAAGAAACTAACATTGATATAATTTTGAGAGTTAAGTTCATAAAATCAAAAAAAAAAGCAAACTGATCCACAGCTGCTTTCTTAGCTCACTGGTTTTATTTTGTTCCTTAACCCTCCTCATCCGTGATGCTTTGTACAATGTCCTAATGCAGTGCCAAGCTACAAGGGGGAATGTAATTCTGAAATTCCTTGTGCTTCTGTGTTGCTATAACAGATTTGCAGTCACTGTTTTCATATTTGAAAACATTTGACTCTTCTTCCAAACGGAATTTATAAAGTTACTTTCAGTACTGCAGGTGAAATTAATTCTAAGGTGCCCACATGGTACTTCTAAAGGTTCAGACTGAACTGTGCTGCCTCCCTGCAGAAAACCAGAGACCGTGCTTTTGTCATGGACCATCATGATTTTTGAATCCCATGAAGCCCATGGATTAAAAGGTGTTAGGAGAAAAACAAATCCAACCCTTTGCTGGTAACTTCCTTTTGTATGACAGCCTATGGATTTGTGTAATTACCAAAGTGAAAAAAATGTGGTTTGGTCCTCCTTAGCTTGGTAGAGTCAAACCCACTCCCAGGAAGATACTTGGACTACCCTAGCAGAACAAGCAGATGATTTTATTTTGTTTATTACGGATGGACCACAGCATAACCAAAAATTAAAGACTATGAGACCAGAGGATATGCAGACCAAAATGAGCCTGAAACTGTAGTCTGATTGTTAGTCTTGCCTTAGTACATTAGCCCAAGTCCTTGTTTCCAGGACAGTTCATATAGTTTACAATAAACCCCCCACAGAATAAAAATAAATATTATCTGGGAAAAAAACCCTGTGGTGTCCATATCCTGCTTTTTGATTTAGACCTTATCTTTGGCTGTAGGATTTTGGATCTTCTTTGGTTACCAGGATGGGTGTCAGTACTGTAATCAATTCAACTCTGTGGTTCCCACTTCCTGCAAGCCTGACATCCAGCACCAGTTGTTTATCCTGCCAGGGTACATAGTGAATTGCATGACATGCAAATCTGGAGGGAGCAGAGGGAATCCCAGCTGCAGCAGAGCAAGCATAGTGGCACAGCACCAACCATGCAGGGCGTCCTCTGACTGAGGCAGGAAGGCACGGCTGAAAGGCTGTTGGGTGCCAGAGCTGGCTGGGCACATGTTAACACAGCTATAAGACTACTTTCATTTCAACAGCATTTAGTTTGAGAGCGGCATCTAAATTTAGTTTGTTACAGGTGTCCCCCATCTGCTCTAAGCTTTTGTTGGAGTTACTAACAATCTAGGGCTCAGCTCACTTGCTGGTATAGAGGTGCATGGTGCTATCTGCATACTCTGTGGCAGCTGAGATGTGTACATGAGTCTGGTAGATATTACATGGACCTGTACCTTTCTGCAGCGGATGCTGACATGATACCTCAGATGGCACAAAATGCCTCAGTGCAGGAAACTGAGTCAGTTCCTAGTCATCAGTCCCCTTGTCAGCACTGAGCCCTTGGTGCTGGCTCAGGTGAGACCTGCTTGCTTCAGTGTGAGCTGGATTGCCCACTGGGCTCCACTGATGGTACTGACTAGATCTCAAGTCCCACACTTTCAGGATTCAATTGCCTAAACATGCTTGTTTAGTGTCATTTTAGGTGCTGTCAAGTAGACTGTCTAACTTCCAGCTGCTTTGTCAGAGGTTGCATGTCTTCTTGGGTCCTGTCTGAACTACCAGCCCCTACAGCTTGAGTAGACCAGGGCATCTCAAATTGCACTAGTTATCTGTGTCAGCCACTGAACTGAACCATTTCTATCCAGTGCAAGCTAGTCCCTAATCTGATGGGAACAAATACTGAACCTTTGTTATTAGAATCTTCCAAAAGTGAATGTGTGCATGAAAGCACTTTTTTTGTGTAGCAATAAAATGCACTAAGCAGGATCTGTTATAAACTACTAAAAACCATGCTAAATGTGCTGTACACTCAGATTGTTTTTCTTCCTTCAATGGCACTGTCCAGTCTTACTGCAAGCTCTCAGCTTGACATACATGCCAATGTCTGCAGTGATTGCTAATTATTGACATAACCAGTGGTTGCATGTATTTATCTCGTGCCTAGTAATGTATTTACTAACCTTGCTCTGGCCCCCTGTGCTGTTCCAGGACCATGTACTGCCAGCTCAGAGCCAGCCAGCATCACTCTGCATCCCGCCAGGCTTCATCTCTGTGCCGGCTACGTATGACTTGGTTTCTGGTTGGAGCCACATTCCTGTATCAGCCAGAAGACAGCAGCCTACACACAAACAGGGCTGTAGGGAATTGCTTAGAACTTGGTTCTTGGAAGAAATGACCAAGAGGCAGACGGTCTTGTGGGTTCTCTGCCACAGACACTACAAACACGTACCAGAGTGTCCTCTTGCTTACCCTGTCACTCTTGCCAAGGGCTTGCTGAAG
Source organism: Psilopsiagon aymara (assembly GCA_024733675.1). NCBI lineage: Eukaryota > Metazoa > Chordata > Aves > Psittaciformes > Psittacidae > Psilopsiagon > Psilopsiagon aymara. The sequence continues at coordinate 81,470 of JANRGW010025912.1, forward strand.
AGCCACCTTTGTGCCATTTCACTTAGCAAACACAAAGTGCTTTTGCAGCTGCAGCTGCGTGTGAAGCAGGCATTAGCTTCCATATGCTCAACATGTTAGTATGCTGTAAGGAAGGCTAAGAAATTTAAAGCAAGACACAGTTCTTTTCAAAGTGTGTTTGAGTGATTTAGGCTTGAAATTAGTAACATGAAAGCACCCAAATCCTTAGTTAATAATTTACATGTGAATAAAGCTGAAGAAATGCCTGAGATTCCAGCTACTTCATTTGATTGTCTCATGTTTACACACTGTGGAACTCTTTCAGGGAGTACAAGATGTTTGTCATTTGGGTTCCCTGGGATGTTGACATATTTTCCAAGGCTGATGGAATGCATTTGCATGTTTTGCCTTACAGAATTGTATGGGCCTAACTTGTTTTGACATCTACATGTGAGTTCCATATTAGCCGTCAGACTGCTATTGTAAATGTTGCTTTTAGTTATTGAAAATGGCTTCCTTCCTGCCAGGCAGATAGCATTCAAGTTTTCCAATTGTGATTTTTTTTTGTGTACACATGGGGTTTTGTAACTGTTCTTAGAAGATTAAGAAATGGTTTTCCTTTGAATACTCAGGATGCAGGCAGAATGCTCTGATGCTACTGGCTGGAAATCCTTCAAGAGAGAAAAATGCTGCTTCGTGGAGCATTTTTAAAGAGCATTTTTAAGTAAATGTGCAAACACATGTTGCAGTCAACACAATCCCATAATACAGTCTATTTCAGCAGTTTAGCAGTTTTATTTTGCTTACATGTCATAAGTTGCAGAATTCAGTCACTTAGCAGATGGGTCTAGCTAGTGTTCTAGGATCTTATGAGAAATGTTTTCTTTTATGAGATCAAAGTTTTTGTCCACTGTCTGCACAAAAAAAAGCCACATATGAAATTCAGCTGAGACACTGAAGTTGTCACCATTAATACTTGTATCTGTATTGCACGCTGCAAAAATAAAACACATTCTCTTTTCAGAATTGTGATGGTTATAAGTATTTTCTTTAGGTCATGGTCCATAAGGGGCAACTTCTGCTCTTGGCCTTGCAAGAGTATCTGGCCAGTGAAAATAGCATTTGGCCCTTTGGAGTCTTTTTTGTCCTATCCAAGTGCTCCTTGTGCATTTTCACAGTGGGATTCGGTTGCCTAAATGCGTGCACTGATTGCATTTTTAATCTATAGGAAAGCCAGCCTGGCCTCCAGCTAGTGCTCCGGAAGAGCACAGATTGCTAATAGGAGCTGTGTTGGGTCTGCCAGCCCCATGCTTGGCTCCTCAAACACTTGGGCCGTTTTTAGGTTTTTTTTAAATGTGTTCGGAATTCCTCAGTTTAAAGTGAAGTTTAATTTTGTCTATAATGCTGAGAAATCTTGCCCCAGCTCTGGAAACATAGCTGTTAGTCTGAGTTCAGCATTAGCCTCATGTGGCTATGCTGTTTTAAGGCCCCATGCTAGTCTGTGCAAGATGCTAATACTGTACCTGTCTGACAGCTAAGCCAGCGCAGCCTCTTCAGTAGCCTCTAAGGCTGCCTTGCTCTGTGTCATGATGTGTAATCAGAGTGTTGCAGGGATTTCCATCCCTGTGACATCTTGATACAAAACACCCAACCTCAGCTCTGGGAAACTCATTTGATCCTGACTGTACCTTTGGCCCTACTCTACCAGTATGTGCTACACCCAGGTTCCAAATGTGACCATTAATTTGCTGATAGGTGTGATTTAGGACATCATTGTTGCTCGAGAGGCAAATGAGGGACCAATGAAAAGTATAAGATGAGCATATATGAAAAGTCCTCTATTCATGTCATTTCTGTTTCTCTCCTTTGCAGACTGGACAGGATGGGTCATCCCCGAGACCTACACCGACTCGCATTCCTGTGTCAAAAGGTATGAAAGCAGGAAAGCCAGTAGTGGCAGCCCCAGGAGCAGGAAATGTGACAAAATTCGAGCCTCGTGCCGAGACTCAGTCTATGAAAATAGAACTGAAGAAATCTTCAGCCAGCAGCTCTGCCTCCCTGGGCGGGGGTCAGGGCTGATGGCAGTGGCTCAGGGGGTATGTTCTGCAGGTTTTACTGCTACCATGGAAGTCAGCCCCCTGTCTGTGTAGTTGCTCACCTTTGCCTGTACTAATGAAGTTGTCACTTCCAACAAACTAATAAGTGTGTGCGCTGACTACTTAAGTAGCAACATCCTTCTGTTTTCTTACTGAAGTTTAGAAAAGAAAATGAAAAAAGTAATCATAAGGCAGTTGGACACCAGGAAGATTTTCAGCCTAAGAAGTGAGAATGAGGCAACTGCACTAGATCAGAAACCTTGTTCAGGAATTCTTAATGATAGATTTGGCCACTTTTTAATAGATCAAAGGAAGTTTGGTCACTTTTACTAGATTGTCTTCCACCTTAACAAATCACTTCCCACTTTTGCTACTGCATGGGGCACTTGCCTCCCTACCAGATCACATTGCTGAGATGCCACATTGCCTGGGGAAGCAATGCCAGGAGACAATGCACTTGAGGTCCTGTTTTAATGAAAGCTAGTAGCTCAGGTGTGGGAGGGAAGGGAAGAGTGAAAGGATGGGCACTGTGTGACCAGCCTTCCCTGGAAGAGTCTCCATCCAAATCAGTGTTTCTCAGTGGAGAGCTACTTTCTGAAGGCAGTTACAAAATTTAAGGGGGCAAGGAAGGTTGCACAGTGTTCAAGAGCAGCCATGCTAAACAGCAGCTATTTCTTCCAGAAGGGGTTAATGCTTGTGAACAGTACTTACAATCAGGTCCCTGACTGACACACACTGGGATACTGCCAGCTCAGGGGTCTGATGAAAGCAAGTGAGCCAAAAAGTGTTTGCTCTCTAGAAAAAAAACTTGAGAAAACACTCATCTGGCTAAAATCAATACAGTCCATTTGTGCCTGCTCCAAAGACCACTAAAGGCTATGAAGCAAGTCACTCCGTTGACTTCACTGGGTGTTCAGTTTTCCTGGCTGAGTGAACTTGTGCTATTTTTAAACCTTAGTTGCCAAGCATCCTTACATCTTAGAGGGCAAGTCAGCACAGACTGCTGTTGGCAGAAGTTGCTATCTAAAGGCATAGCTCAGGTACAGACAGTGAAAGAAAGAAGGTTTGGTATGGAAGTTGCTCTCAATTCTCAGTTTGAAGTATTTTGTCTTAGGTACAGACTGCCTCACAATGCCATGGTGACTCATTGTTTTTCCTTCCCTCTTTGTGATTTCCTCATTTATATGTTTGCATTTTTAAGCATGTATTAAGGAATTGTTCCAGCATGGAAATGGTGTGGATGCAGATGATTGTTATGATTGTTTATTTAATAACAGTAAAAGTTATTAAAGGGCATTTCCATTAAGTGATCTATTTCCACAGAAGCAAGTCACAACTGAAAGAACTGAGTCAAGCAGATTGATAAAGGAGAGTTTTAAATGTGCGTAATACCTAAGCTATCACAGCAAGCTGTAAAGGACCCAGTGGCTAGGAACAGCTTTCAGAAGGCGAGGCAGGAAGACCACCAATAAATAATAAATACAATTCACAGAAAAGAAAATGCACCAGTGGGCGAAACTTTAAATGGATTCCTGCCTGGGAGAAGAGATTTGATTGAAGAATCTGCCATGGAAGGTCAACAAAATTATAGTCAATCCAAGTGTTGTTTAGTCTTCAGTCTGCACTTTGCGTTGCTTTCCAATTTAAGATCCAGATATGGCCATTATCCCAGCATAAACGTGGCATTTTATTATTCACATAAAGGGTGTTTTGACTGTGTTGTAAAAGCCGTTGCTGCATCAGAAAAGTAGTTTTTAATTTTTACATGTGTAGCACAAGCGATACCTGTTAAGGTTTTGGTTCCTATGACATCTGAAAATCAGATTCCTATTAGTAACATTTTTCATAACACTCAATTCCCAGTATTTCAGGTAAAAATTGGAAACTGGAACTAGCAACCAATGGCACTTACTATGCCCAAAATACGTCAGATCCTCTAACTAATCCTTTTAAGTGTTATCACTTAAAAGCTTCAATTTGTCAATAAATTGTTGCCAAGATCTCACTGTTCTTATTGTAATGTAGGCTTTTTAGCAGATGTTTGAAGGAAACACATTAAGAGCTTTTTCTTCTGGATATTTACTCTAAATACTGGCACTGAAGCAAGTCTTCAAGTCAAAACAGACATTTCAATAATATTGTGAACATGAGCCCCAAGCTAATGTGGTTTGATACAGTGATGAACTACAGCTGCCTTACGCCTTCCTTTTCAGAGCCTTGCTTCAAAGCAATGCAGTTCCTTAGTTAACTGTTGTTACATCCAATATCCTACATGTGCCTGTGGCTGAAAAATTTGTTTGTGTTGCTTGAGATCTAAGAAACTAATTCACCTGAAGAAACAAGCCAGCCTTAGCAGTACCTGAAATCCAGGACACAGATCAGCACAACTGAAACCAAACTGCAGGCACAAGCTGGAGATTACTCTTGTACAGTGAGTAGGATTTCGTGAGACAGGCATGGTAAATTCCAGGCGGGTCAGACCAAGGGTCCTGTTATTTTTCCTGGGGGCAGGACAATGAAAAGGAGTTTTTGCTCCATAGCAGGTGCTTAAAAAGTTGGAATCAGGCAACTGGTTTAAACATTAGCTAAAAATAGGTATTTAGTTGTACTTATCAGTTTTAACACCTGTTTTAATTAACCTGAGATTCTTGTTTCTTAAAGGTAGAAGAAAGGTAAGGTGAAGCAAAAAGAAAGCCTATAGTTAGATGTCTTAAAAGTTGCAGCATAACTGCCTTTATTATTCTGGAATTTCCTCTGAAATGAAGACAGTTATGTTTAGTGGCTATAGTAAGCTTCTCCATTCAGTAGGTCAACTCCAGAAGGCAATTTAGATGGCCATGTTTAAATACAGTATCTAAACCCTAGAGGCATCCTGAAGATCTTCTGAAATTCTTCCACTGCCCTTGTCTAGTCAGTGTTTCAGTTATGACATAACTAGCACTGCAGCCTCTGAACCTGATCGAGATCCATAATCTAGGTATTTCCTCTTAAGGGCTTTAAGTCAAGCCTCAGTTTCATGGTCACTGAAAGTCAGGATGTAACCCCACACTGGAGTCAAAAGCTGTAGTCCTTTCTTTGTCACCTCCAGCCAAGAAAGTACTTACTTCCATATAGCTGTCCTTTGAGCTGGCACCAGTGTTTGAACTTAACTGAGGAACTGATCTGAACTAAAAGGAATCTGGCAAAAAAGGCATAAAGGCTTTAACATAGCTTAGTTCCAGGTGCTTGGGCCAGAAAAAGAAGAAAGGTGTAGGAAACAAGTGACTGTTTTAAAGTGCCTGTGGTATCATGAATGCCTCCTAGTAGGTAGAATATTACACAAATGTAGGGGTAGTGCTGCTTATTTTGAGAAGCTTTTGACTGAAGCCTTTCTTCAAAGGCAGGAGACTGGTCCCCCTTCTCACCATTATCTGAGGAGATTCAAACACACATCAGCTCCAGCCAGGTTCACCAATGGCACTGACAGTTGAGAGGGAAGAAGGCTGCATTCTCATTCCCTCCTATAAAGGCTGTGCTGTTCTGCATGGAGCATTTCCATATTCATTGAGCAGGAACAAAAGTCGTTGAGCAGTCAGGATACTGAACTTGAAGTAGGGAGTCCCCTGGATTCTGGTCCCTGTTCCAAAGGCTGCCTTTGAGCCTGGCCTTTTGAGAAAAGACGGCTTATAAGATGAATTGTCTGGGTTCATCCATCCCTCCATCTGTCCTTCACTGATGAATGAGATTGAACGCATCAACCAATTTCAACAAAACCTGACAAAGTAATAAAGGTCTCCAGAAGTTCTTCCAGTTTAATGAAAAGGGTGACAGAGAAGAGGAACAAGACTTGAGCAGTGCCCCACCGCATGGAAGAATGTAGCATGAGCTCACCTTCATTCTTCAAATGAACAACATCAAAGTATGATCACAAGAGAGTGATGTCCTAAATAGCACAAGGAAAGCTTTGTTCAGACCTCAGATTTTACTAAGCACCAAAAAATCGAACTCTGATACACCAATCCATAAGAAAATATTAGGACTTTTATTTGCAGGGCTTCTTGTGTATTCTACATTACAGGAGTACAATGCAGAAACCACGCCGCCTTCTGCCCAGGTTATCATCTGAATGACTCATCTTCATGCTTTTTCTTTCCTACCTTTTTCTCTGTATTTTAATGAAATGGAACAGTAGCAAATTTCAGCAGCAAAACTTAAGTAGCAAGTTAAGAGTAATGCTGATAGAGTGCTTCATCAGGAACTGAGCTGGCTGAGAACGAATCTTTGTATTTTTGGTAGGATTTGCTATTAGTTGACTGTGTGGCCACATAGGCAGTCGTGATAACTCAAGCCCAACAGTAGGAACATATGGCTTGGACAGCAGTAAGGTGGAGAACGGGGAGAGCATGGAGAATGCCAACCCATTCATGAGCAGTACATGTAGACGGAGAAGGTGCACCCTCAGTTCTCCAGATGATCTCTGCGATTTTGGGTGAAATGGTCTAGTATGTTGTCTCTGCCCATGGCAGGGGGGTTGGAACCAGATGATCTTCAGGTCCTTTCCAACCCTAACTATTCTGCGATTTTAAATCTAGTTCCTAATAAGAAACTTGTTACTTTTCCACTGCGTTACCTAGATTAGATCCTGTCACCTGAATTGTTGTTACATACAAGTGTTGCTAACGTAGTCATTAGCAGAGCAAGACACTTGAGTAAATGTGACTGAAAATGAGGGAGCACAGAACTTCAACCCAACTGCCTGGGGGATTCCTCTCAGATCAGTACATGTGCTAAGTAAATAACAGCAGTTACACAGACAGTTTGGTTTATTTTGCCCATCTTTTTTTCCTTTCATGACACCCATTAGTGTGATTTTTTTCACAAAACAGATAAACACTTTGCGGCTCATCAGAACATGCCCACACAATATGCATGTCACCATATTTAAACCTCAAACCACTTACAGCTCATAGTAATTAGCATCATGTGAGTCCTCTCTGGAGTCACAGTAGTATGTTGAGTCATGCCAACTGGATGCCAAGTCATGTGTTACTTCCTGAAATATGTGACACGCGCTAAAGTATGCTCAATATTTACATGAATATTCAGTAATTCTGATCAGATCTAGAAAAGCATGTCTTTAAAGAGAGTAAGCTACTGTCCGCCGGGTTTCAGGTGCTTGGCACAGTCAGGACAATTTCCAGACCAATTATATATTTCCATCACACATCAGTGGCTGATTTCATTGAGTCACCTTGAAACCTGTATTTTGCTGGCAGGGCTTTCTGTGAGCTCATCTTTTGAACTGGTTTTCACTTAGGAAAATGTTTTGATCCCCTGTGTCACTGTGAGTTACCCTTTTCCCCTTAATTTTGCCTGAGCTCTCTCTGGCAAAACTATTTGCAACATTTCTCATTATAGACATTAACTTCACTTTGAATCTTACTCCCTACACACTGCTCTTGGCTTTTTGGAAGATGCAATCAGGGTTAACTGTTCTCAGATGCAGAGCTATCAGCTCTGAGAGTCAGATATGAATGGTTCTTCACTTTAAAACTCTCTTCAGGATATAAAAAATAGAAATACTGATGTAATATTCTCTTTGTTGCTTGTGCGTGTCTTGTCTGTGGTACATACATTTTTGTATTATCTGCTGTTATTTGTTTGTATATATTGTAAGAAGAAATTAAACTTCGTATGTTAAAATGTCAGTTGATGTGCTTCATTGTATGAACTGGTATTTTCCATAGGCCAGCTGTTAGTGATGTGTTTCCTGGAGAAGTTCTGATTTACATCAGTGGGACTGAAAGCAGAATTAGCAGTTTTATATTAACTTTGTTTTCTTTTCCTGTCATTAAAAGAATTTGTGCTGTTTACGTAAATTCATAGCTCCTTGAAATATTGATAACTACAACCCTAGGAAAAAATATGTAATTGTATCTTAGAGATCTACTAATATCCTACAGAGGTTGGTCAAACAACTCTGACAAAATCTGTCCTGCTGTAATTTTAGCTTAAGAACTGCTCAGACACCTTTAGTAACTGGAGTGTGTGTGTGCATGTGTGTGCATAATGCACAGATTTTTACATATATAAGCATTTCAAATATAAACAGCCAATAGACAAAGTAAGAGCATCCATACATGTGTGAGAAATGAATGAACAAATGAATACTAGAAGTGGAAATGACTTGATTTTTCTATTACTTCTCCTACTGTTTTCTGCACCATTGCTATTCTTGGTCTGTAGGAAGGCGACTGATTTCAGGAGCCTGCCACAGTTTTGCTGTTCATTCAGTGACTGAACCTTTAAAAGGAGCATGACACTTTTCTGTTACCCATTTAGTTTTTAGAATTTTGTATCTAAACTATTACTATGTAATGTGTATAGTGAATATTAAGGAAAAAATTGTTTCATACAGAGTTTGTGAGACTCCCATTGAAGTTAATGGGAGAGTTCACCTGAGGTTACAATCTGATATTATGTAAATGCAGCTTTTTACATCATATTCTGCAAGTGCTTGGAGTTAGAGAACAGCACTGTTTCTAAGGTAAAATCTTACTGTAGATCCTTCACTTTCATTGCTCAGATTTGGTAGAACTGGTATACATATCTCGTTGAAAATGATTTGTTATTGATAAATTATAGGGAAAATAAATACTTTCTATTTGGGAAATTCTACTGCTTCATTTACCTTAACATACTTCCTTCAACATTGCCTTAATCCCACTTTCTGAGTCACCATATAAGAAAAGCAGTACTGGATTCTGCCATCTAGTGGCAAAGTTCTGGCATTAAGAGTACGCGGAAAATTCTTTTTTCGGTGGTTTTTTTTTCCTCCTTACAATGTAACTTAAACACCTTGCAAATACTGGTTAGGAAACAGACAAAGGCAGAGGTCAGTGTGAAAGGGAATAATGAAACAATTCCTGTAATTTCTTGGGTCGTGTAAATAATAAGAAATCCTCAGACTATTAAGAGAGGAAAGAATCTTAAAACTATTTTCAATTAAGAAAATGAGTATGTCTAAAAATGTATAATTGCAAGTTTCTAGTTAGCACTGGTACAGTTATATTATTTGAAATGTATAAATTACACCTTTGCAGAGAAAAATATCACTGATAGCTGAATTATTACATTAAAAGGTTGACTGTAAGTGCAGGGTATATATAGATAGATGAAGAGAAGAAAGTTCATTAGTATTTTGGCAGAGCTCAGAGATTAATCAGGATGAGGGATCTCCTATGTTACACACAAGACAAAGTTAAACCCGGACTTTCAAAGACAAGGCCAACACTTAGTTTTGCATGCTGTGGCTGAAATTTATCCCCATTAAAGACAGTAGCAAAATTCAAGCAGACTTGCCAAATAAAGCTAGCATAGGTTTCTAACACAAATTTAGGTGAGAAATAACCCCTTACCTCTTCCTCATCCCCATTTCAAAATTGCCAGCAGGTTTATGATGGGTTTGATTAGAGAGGATAGAAGAGACCCATATCCAGGTCTTCTTTGGGTGTGGGACTGGATCCTGTGTGTCCCTGTGGTTTAATCCATTCAACTGTATTATTATTTTTCCCTATGGACAACCAGATGATGGTCTTGACACTGAAGTGGAAGCCAAGGCCCACTAAGCCCTAGCCTGGTACTAATTTAGTTTCTCTTTGTAGCATTAGCCAGGACAGTTTTATCAACCACTGATGTGCAAGTAAGTCTATGAGACTTGCCTAGAAGAAAAATGCTTTGCAATGCCACTGTGTTCTTTAAAGTAACTTGTAAAGTATTTGCAGCTTCATAAAATCAAGTGTTTTGCTCTTTTCTTTTAGAGAGTGTCATCATTCACCAGTTGCGCATGAACTCTAGATGAGTTACTGCCCTCGCTCTATGCTCCCTGTGTGCACTACCCTCTTTGCCAGTTGGATGGATCACTGTAGAAGCCCTCTGCCATCAACACCAGGGTCACTTGTGCTACTGATTATTTGTGGAAGTATTTATTGCTTCCATTAGATTTTATGTATTGTTTCTTGGTAGAGCTTTAAGAATGAAGGGCCTTGCTGGTATTTTGAAAGTACATAGTCAAAGAGAAAGAAGCAGTCTTTCTGCCAGCTGAATTTCACTTTTATTTGCAAAGCCTAAGGCACATGCTTGATTTTGTTTGATGTTTGCCATATAATTTATTTTTATAATACACTTTGTAAAGTAACTGTCTCAAAGTTGCAATTCCTGTTGTTCATGGCGCATTTATTTGTAGAATACACTGTCAAATTCACAATTTGATATTTTTGTAATAAAGAGTATGTAAAGAAAGAAAAATTTAACTTCAGCAATGTTTTGTGTATTCAGCACATTTGTTTTTGCCACCATGAGATTCTGTGAGACTAAATACTCTGAAGCCTGCTGTATGGAATTTGTACTATTGCAGAATATTTCTTGCACTGTGTGATGGTTTGGCATAAAAGTAAGTATTAAATCCAATGCCTTGAAATACAACCAGATTTACTCATTTTAAACAACGTAAGCCAGTTTCTAAAGCTGTGATTTTTTTTTCTGTATAATGTATGTTTTTATTTCTGCCTGTACCAAAAAAGTTAATTTTCACTACACTGTAACTAATAAATTTTCACAACTATGCAAATGTAACCAAGTGTTTGTATTTTAACTCTGATTTCTTAAGATTGACAGTACTCATATATATGTATTTTTTATAGGGACAAAATGTATGGCTTTGGAAGTTCCTTTTTCTGACTCATATCTCACTGTGGTATCAGTGACGTACATAGTTAAATTGATTCAGATTTTAAGATATGGAGAGGAATCTATCACCAAGCACTTATTGATGATTTCTAACCTTGTCCTTTCACTGCATTGGCAGAGATAAACATCTCTGGTTTGACTGTATGTTCAGAATATTTAGTCCTGAACTAGTATGACTGTAGAAATGAGGTGCTGTGCACTCTGCCTTACACTGAGGGGCATATTTTACACTGGTGGCTGCAGCTTTACAAATAGCGTCCAGAGAATTCTGTGGCAGCTATACTTAAAATGGTTTCTGAATGAATTATATATAAAGCTGGATACAACCCAGGGAGGTTCTTTTTTCCTTATACATTTCATAATTAATGATTTTTAATCTAAGTCATTGGCACATATTTAAAATACTGAAGATTTTTGAATTGCAGAAGTTACTGGGAGAAACTACTTTTTGGAAGGGAAAATACACTGTGAGACGCCAGAGAAAGTGCATTAACTTGGCATCCCACTGAGATGACTAGGTCTGTTCATCTTTGAAGCTGTAGTATCACACTGCTGTGTAGTCAATTTGATCTTCATGGGAGCCATGGGACCTGCTTTTCCTTCTCGACATAAGTTCTGCAGCAAATCCTGACATTGTAGAGAAGCAGGATATTCTGGGACCTGTATAAACTTTCTTGGAGTTGATCTGCATTGCAAAGAGTTTGCTAATTGAGCTATACTGAGTAATGGAAACAAATGCTGTTTTGTTGGTATAGCTTATACTTTACCTGGTACACCGAGTTTTTTAAGGAGTGGTCTTTTTCCTTACAGCACACGATGTATGCCAATAACATAGCTATGTCTGTAGATCATATTTTAGAGTGAGCTGAGAAGAATTACAGCTCTCAGAGAGTAATACAGCTGAGGTGAATAAAGTTTAGTATGTGCCACATTTCAATTTACTGCGCAGCAGAATGAACATTGTAATGACCCAGATCTTCTATTTTCAAAGCATTACTTGGAAATCAAAACCTGTCCATGTAAGAACTACATCACGTTCAACTGGAATGAAACTTCCGACTATTTGAAAGTGACAGTGACATGCCTGCAATAAACTTCAGCCTTTAAAGATCAGTAAGATATAAGTAAAATCTTACTCTGAAATTAAGTCTAGATTTAAAAGGTCCCAAAGAATGTAGAAAATATTTTTTCTTGTCTAGATTTTAATATAAAGCCAACTTCCATGAGTGTAAATTGTTTCCTTTTGGTTTATTTATGGGTTTGCAAATACATTAAGTTTTTAAGCTTTACAAAATAAAGGTTTGTTCAAAGCAGAAATACAGTCGTTGTGCATTTGGAATAATAATCCTAATCTGACACCTGTCAAGCAGCTAAAGTATTTCATAGAAATGCCTGGAGGGTAAAACTGAGGTGTGCAAAGAGTGCTTTGACAGGTGTATTTCATCTTCAATGCAATTATGTTCCTGGTCAATTTTTTATATTACCTGATTTAGATATGAACCTGAAGCAAGTAAGTAAAGGAAGTGCATTAGCCACATAATTAGCCTATATTTTAGGCACACCTGGGAATATAGACTAAAGATGTGATTAAGTTCTACAGGTATTGTCATTTCAAACGAATTAATCAGGAAGTGCTTTCAGATGAAGATAATGTAGAGGCTATCTTGAGCTATAGATATCAGTAGCTTTTAAGCAGTTGAAAACAAGTACAAGATCAACTTTTAAAGATCTCTTACTGTCTAAAGAGGATTGAAAGACCTCTGGGTATAGTATAATTATATAGTAGTATTATTAGAATACTATATATTGTATATATTATATAGTATACACCTTAGTATGATTATAGGTGATAAAATACGATGTTTCAAATACGATGTTTCAATCTATTAAAAAAAATTCAAATACTTTGATTTCTGAAGAAAAACTCTACAGCCAGTGAGTTTTCCTTTTCCCTCATTGTGAAACATAATTGGACCAGAGGAGACAAAAGTGTTTTGTAGAACCATCTCCAGTGTAGAAAAAAGGATGAAAAATGGAGGTTACTGCCCTGTTCCACTTCCTACTGTGAATTGCTGGGTTTTACCTCTTCTTCTGATCAGTAACATTTAAGTTAAAAATTTTGTATTTAATGCCTTAAGTTTCATGGATTTGCTCTCTGAAATAATCTATTTGGCCATTAATGCATTTTATTTGCCTTCCCTGTTCTAAATATTAGGGGGGTTAACCGCCTCAGTTCCTATAATTGAAGGTGGCAACTGAAAACCAAAGATAGTAAAGGGTGAAAACAGGAACAAGAGGCTTAGCTAGTGGGAGACAAGTAAAGGTAGGGCCCACAAGATAATGAAAAGATTAATTAGGAATGAGATACAGCTTTAGCACAGATTCCACAAGGAATACGATTAATTTCTGAACCCTATAAAATTATTTAGGCACCAAACCAGTCCTTAAATTTTAATGTCCAGATTTCCTACGCTGTCTAATGAGCCGAGGTCTTTAGAGTCTTCACAAAAAGGCGGCACTGCCACAAGTAACTGCCCCCCCCCCCCCCCCCCCAGCGGTCTTCGGTAAAATTTTCGGTTCCTCAGAGAACTGAAGGGAAACTATTTTAGGGAAACTGTTCCACAGGCAGCTAAAATGTTTTAGAGTGGATTACACGTTTACAAAGTTAGTTAATTAAATAGCTCGGCTTGGGCTGTTTGTTGGGTGTGGGGGGTGTGGGCTGGGGGTTTGTTTTGGGGTTTTTTTTCATAAAATCAAGAAAATACATAAACACCGGCTAAAAGTACATTTTGGCTACAATCTGTATAATAAAAGGGCTACAGAGTCCTCAGAAAACAAACTTTAAAGCAAATGAACCAAAAACATGGACTTTGAATGTTGCATTGGCTTGAGCAGTAAACAATGAATAATTGTCTTGAGCCTGACAAAACAGGCATTCTGGGATACGAATGCACACTGCTTTCCACATGGTGACTATTGAACTGAAGCAGGATTGGCTCCCAAGGGAAATAAAAAGCAGTAACTCTGACAGCAACATCCGTCTGTGCATTCACTGCACTTCCATTCACTCCCATACCTCCTGACAACAGAGCAGGAAGAGAGCGCAAAAATCACCCTACCGTGATGGTTACTATGAACAACTTCATTAAGTTAAACTCTCACAACCTTGCTGCGTTACTGTACTCCTACACTGGCGCTGGTTCTGAGCCTACTCATGAGAGTAGGAAACTGAACGTCCCCATTTTCGACCCCACGGGGGCTGCCTTTTATCAGCAGCCCTCTTCAGACGCTGTGGGAAGGCGGGAGATGAGGGGGGCTCCCCCTGACACACACAGTGGGGGGCACGAGCCGGCAGGCTTTTCGGCTCAGAGGCGGCTGCCGCTGCCTGCCGGGCTGGCCTACCTGCGGCCTCCAGGGCCGCGGCGGGGCACCTCCTCCGGACGCCGCCAGGAGGGGCAGTGAAGA